>MU624967.1:0-15662 GCA_025349905.2 Blastocladiella britannica
TGCCGTGGCCTGGGAAATCAAAGGCCACCACCCGCCATCCGTGGTCCACGCAGATTGGAATCAGTTTTCGCCAGTTCCAGCTCCATCCCAGTGCGCCATGGACCAGCACCACCGTGACGAGTGGCGTTTGGGCAGTTGCAGTTGATCCTGGCGAAGGAGTAGCAGCCGTAACGCGACCAGGAATGTCCACGTAGTGCACCCGCAATCCATTGGCCAGGGTCAGGAACCGTTCGGGCCACTCCCATTCCCCGGGCCCGAGCGCGGCCGCAAACGCCGACGCGGGCGTGCGCACCACCGCCAGTGGTGCCACGTCCGGTAACGCTGCGGTGGCCGACGACGCGATCGACCGCCCACCATGGGACGAGGTCCCCCCACCAGAAACGAGCGACGGCGTGGTCGGAGTCGGGGTTCCGAGCCCATTTGTTACTGCGCTACGAAAGTCACTGATGGACGGCGATCCAGAAATTCCTCCATTGCCGCTCGCCAACGACGAGAGCGAGCCGGCGCTGAATGATCCAGGCAAGTCGCCGAGTAAAGGACGCCGCCGCTTGTACTTGCGGGCAGGTCCACCGCCCAGCAGAGGCGGCGGCGGCGGGAGTGGTGGCAATCCGACTCCATCATTGGAAGAAGTAGCTCCCATGAGAAACGGATCCAGATCGCCGGTAGAGGTGGCGTGCGGGCTCGGGAGCGGCGGCGTCCAGGTGCGGGCCGGGTTGGACGAGTCGGCATCGGCGATGGCACTGTCGTCGTGCTGCGTCGTTTTGCCGCTGCCATTGGCAAACGTACGTGCTGCTGTTAATGTCGTGACTGCTGCTGCTACTGAAGATCGCCGCTGCTGCTTGCCGTCGCTGTTGGTCCGGTACAGCGAGCTGTTCTTTTTGCTCCCATGGCGACGAGACCCGGCTGGCGGCGGCGAGAAGGGCTGCTGTTGTTGCGGCTGCTGAGACGGAACCTCACCCGATCGGGGCACGAATGCCGAGACCGCTGGTATTTTGCTCACGGGTCGTTGCAGCGGCGGTGTTGTCCGGCGGGGGCGGAGCAGCGTAGCGGTTAGTACGGCGCGGGCGGCCAGTATCGCATTCAGGACCAGAAGCAGCACCGCGGTGGCGACGGTGACCACAGGAAGCAGGAGGCGCGATCCGAGCACGGTGCGCAGGACGCGGGCCACAATGGCGCTGCGTGCGTGGGCGAGTAGAGCGGGTGCCATTTAAATTAAACTTTGAACTCGGAAGAGAAATGAGACGAGAGGGATTCGATCTCTCGGCTGCTCTCTTTTGGGCAATAATTCTTGGGTATAATTTTGAGCAACGAAGTGACAATGTCCTCGGCCCTCGACCCCCCGGCCATTGGCAGCCCCAACATTGTCATCCGCGACCAGGCCAAGCCCTCGGACTACATTGACCGCGCTTTCGACGGCAGCCCCGCCGACTGGTACCGTTCCCTCGATCGGTCCGCGACCGTGTACGTTGGCAACCTGTCGTTCTACACGACCGAGGAGCAGATCCACGAGCTGTTTGCCAAGTGCGGCGACATCAAGCGCATCATCATGGGTCTGGACAAAGTGCGCCTGACCCCGTGCGGGTTCTGCTTTGTCGAGTACTACTCGCACGCCGACGCGCTCGACTGCCTGCGCTACATCTCCAACACCAAGCTGGACGACCGGTTCATTCGCGTCGACCTGGACCCGGGGTTCAAGGACCAGCGCCAGTTTGGTCGTGGACAGCACGGCGGGCAGGTCCGCGACCAGTACCGCTTGGACTACGACCCGGGACGCGGTGGGTGGGCTCCGTCGCCGGCACAGCCCGAGCAGCGCGCTGAGCGGTCGTACGCGGACCAGTATGCGGGGGAGAACTTGCCCCAGCAGCAGCAGCAGCAATACTACAATCGTGGTGGTGGTGGTCGCAATGGCGGTGGTGGTGGGTACGACAAGCGGCGACGGAGCTTTGACGAGGGAGGCGATCAGTACGGGTCCGCCAAGGTATTGTACTCGTTCTTACTTTTGTATTGCATTACGCTCACGGTCCCTTCTGTGAAAAGCGCGGGCGTAGGACGCATGGGTGAATGCGGTAAATGAATTCCTCACACTCTCCTCCTCTCCGTTGGTTGACCAAACAACCGGACTGGTTTGTCTAGGCCCGTCGGCGAATAAAAAGAAAAATCAGCATAACTCCATATCTATAATGACGTACAATAGTGCCAGCTACACCCAGGGCTCGTGGCACATCCCGCCCGCGCCAACCGCCGCCATGGCCGTGACCTCCATGGTGTTCAACGTCCTCTTTACCGGCGCACTGACCATGCAGCTGGTGTGGGCGCTGTGCGTGCACCCACGCCCACGTACCCGCATCGAGTGGGCCATGCATATTGCCGCCGCCTGCCAACTGATGTCGATTGTCGCCACCACCATTGGTGGGGTGGCCCCTGCTGGGTCCGCCTGGCCACCACCGCCGTCGTCACTGGCCGGCGGGAAGGGCTCGGGTAATCAGCGCTCGCTGGCCCGGACGCTGTCGCTGGCGGTGGTGCTTGTGACGCAGTACATTGCCTTGGCGCTGGTGATGGTGATTTCGCTGCGTCGGGCCCGTGCCGTCGCAGTGGTGGCACCTCGGGCCGCACACCGCGTGGTCCCAGCGCTGGCATTCGCAGTGCTGCTGGTCACATTCGTGTCGCGCGCACTCAACCTGCTGGTCACCGCCGTCGATCTGGACGATAAACTGGGCTCGGTCTCTGACGGCGACGTGTGGGTCGCCACCAGCATCCTGTGGTCGGTCGCCAGCCAGCTGGCCGCCGCATTCGTGATGGTCAGCGAAGGGTACATTACCAGCGTGATTGCCCGGTGCCGCAAGACCACCACCGGCGGATACCGCGAGAGGCCAGTCTCGCGGCTCGCTTCAGACGCCGGGATCATCGCTCGTGCTGCCCATGCGGTGCTGGGCCGGTGGCCCAAATCCACGTCCACACGCGTGCGGCTGTATTACTCTGCACTTATTTGTGGCATGTTCCTGGCCAATGCGGTGCTCACGTTCGTCGGCATGTTTGGCACGTTTCGGTTTGCGCCGTTCTTGATGTCCGGGTACGTCCATACCTTCCTGTCGTCGTTCCATAAGCCGCTTAAAAATTGTCGTGATTTACAGGTGGTCCTTGGTGCTGATCCGCATCTACGAGTTCCGGTCCGAGCTCATGGCTCCCGTGCTTCCCAGCGCGCCCACCCGGCCCTCAACCGTCCCATTGCTGGGCGCCGCCGACCCCACTGCCCGTCGCGACCATCAGTTGCTCCAGCTGTCGCCAGGCCGGTCAACCCAAGCGTCGTCGTCCCGAATCGCGACGTCGTACTTGGTGCGGCCGTGTGGAGTCCCGGGCCGGTTCGAGCTGCTGCACGTGGTGCCGTCACTGGCCACGCCGGTGCCCGTGATCGTCAACACGCACGCCATGGACGTGGTGGCGCCGCAGTCCCGCCATAGCGCTCGGTCGTATCGGCGCCGATCGGATTCCTCGGACGACGAAGACACCAATAATGTCGAAGAGGATGCTCATGGGGATGCAACGCAGTTGGACGACGCTGGCGGCGGTGGTGGTGGATACACCAGGGGACTGCCTGCATCTGCTCCGGCCATCGGATGATCCTTCAACAAACCAAGCTCACGCACTTCTCTTTGCCATATTCCCCTCATCTCACACGTCCGTTAATAAAGCATGCTCTCTTTACCGTACACTTACTGATATGCCTCAATCCCTTGTGATCCAAGGTACTTGACTTGCGCCGTCACGAAAACGAGGCCGAAGCGCTTACCCAAAAATGATAGTTGGTCAATGCGGCAACCAGATCGGCCGTCGGTTCTGGGAGCGCGCGCTCCTCGAGCACTCGGCCCACAATCCGCATGGCCTGTACAATGACCCGCTGGCCACGTTTTTTCGTAATGTCAAGTCCAGGTATTTCCAATTTTTAGCAAAGCCCAATTGGTATTTACTTTGATTGAATGAACAGTGGTCGAAAGCGCTCGACGATTGGCGTGGGCGATGGCACTGGCGAGATTCACGGCCTGGAAGCACGGGTATGTGCGTATATATGCACTTGACTGGACAAAACGCTGAAAAACAAATGCATATGCAGGGAATCATGGTGGACATGGAGGAAGGCGTCCTGGGCGCGTTTCTGCGGGACACCTCGTCGCCCATGGCCGAGCTGTTTGTATCTCCCCACCAGACAATCACCTCGTCTTCGGGATCGGGCAACAACTGGGCGGTCGGGCACCACCACTACGGCCCGCAGTACCGTGACGTGATTGCCGATGCGGTGCGTAAAGAAGCCGAGCAGTGCGACGCATTGCAGTCAGTGTTTTTACTGCATTCGCTTGGCGGAGGGACCGGATCGGGCCTGGGGACTTATATCTCGAGTCTTCTGGCGGACGAGTTGCCCGACGCGTACCAGTTTGCGACAGTGGTAGCCCCCGCACCGAATGCGGACGACGTGGTCACTTCGCCGTACAATACAGTGCTGGCGCTCGCGCAGCTCACGGAGCACGCGGACGCGGTGCTGCCGATCGATAACCAGGCGCTGCTGGACGTGTGTGCACGCGCCGGCCGATCTCGCAGTCGGCCTGCTGCCACCGATGGGGCTTCTACAGCTGTCGCTGATCCGGCTGCGGCCGAGCAACGGCCATTCGATGCCATGAACGACGTGGTAGCGCAGCTTATGCTCCACTTGACCAGGTATGCCATTATTTTATTACCGGCACTCTATCCGCAACTGACATCCGAATATGGAGCTCAATGCGATTTGAAGGCTCGCTCAACGTCGATATCAACGAAATCACCATGAACCTGGTCCCGTTCCCCAAGCTAAAGTACCTGCTGTCATCCCTGGTCCCAACCGGCCCATCCAACTCCTCCCGCGGCCTCGGATCCCTGCCCCCCGCAGCGCACCACTCGGCCGGACGCACCACGGCCACTCCGCCGCCTTCCTTGCATCGCGCGAATACAACCTCTGCCCACCACATTGACGCCATGTTCACCGAAGCATTTACCAAGGACGCGCACCTCGTCAAGTGCGATCCCCGGCAGTCCACGTACCTCGCGTGCGCAGTGATGGTGCGCGGATCCGGAGTGCAAGTGACGGATATCCGACGCAACATTGATCGGATCCAATCCGGGCTCAAATTTGCGTGGTGGAATACCGAAGGGTGGAAGACGGGTCTGTGCAGCGTGCCCCCACAGGGCGGCGCACCGCACGCGCTGTTAGCTCTGAGCAACAACTGCAGCATTGGCGAGTCGTTTGCCGGCGTCAAGACCCGGTTTATGAAGCTGTACTCGAGAAAGGTGCGTTGTTATTTGTCTATTATGAGTCCGTGTGTGTGTAAAATTGACTATTGATCATTGAAATTCAGGCCAATGTGCACCACTACCTCGAGCACATGGATCGGAGCGAGTTTTCGACGGCGCTGGCGTCCATCACAGACCTGATTGGTGAGTACCGCCGGATCGACTCGGATCCGGGCCCGGCAGTGGACGACTGGGAGCAATGGGCGCACGAGCAGGCAGCACGGTTTGTTGGTGCAAATGGATGAATGCGAATTACCACGTTTTTATTTGCTGATGTTGTTGCTGTTGTTGCTGTGCAGCGGGTAAACAAGATCCATCTCACGGCCGAGCAGGCCAGCCGGTGCCAGGGCAGGGTATCGCGTACATTCAATGCAAACACTCGGCGCCGAGTTTCGCCATAATTCGACCTCTAGCCACGCGTGATCAGCGGGCTTGCTTGCCTCTTATTTTCCTCCTCTTTTCCTTTCTTTTTTTTTTGGAACGTCGCCTCTGTTCGCTGCTCATCCTCCTCCCCGTCCCCGCTGATCGCCGACTGCCTCCATCTTTCACTCTTTGGTGCCGATTTCGGACTATTCCTTGTTTGGCAGAGCTGGCATACGCAGATCGACCAACCACACCACCAACAAACCAAACCGGCCGGCCGCAATCGGCCTTTTCATTCCACCAAATACGCCTCCTCCTTCTCTTCTTTGCCCGACTTTCTTTCTGGAGAACGCATTTTGCACTCATACGGCATTCCCTCCTATAAAAAATCCGATCTCGGATCACCCGGTATAAAAACCAAAATGTCGTCCTCGCCCTCGGTCTCCATGGGGGCAATGCCCATGCCAGTTGTCCCTCCGGTCACAGGTGAGAAACCGGCACCACTCGCCCCGTCTGTTGCCGTTCATGTCAATGGCGGCACCCCCTCATCGCCACCAGCACCCGTCTCGCCCGACGAGGTGACCAGTGGTGCCGGTGCGTTCCCGCTCTCGGCGCCTAGCTCGCCACCGTCGCAAGGGACCATCGGCAACCAGCATCTTTTCCACCCGGCCGGGTCCCCCGGCACTGCCGGCGCCGCCGCTGCCTTTGGATCGGGACTGGGAAGTGCCAAGTCGGCGTCGTCGCGCCGCAAAGTGCAGCCGACGCGATCGCCGTCGCCGCACATGGCCGCGGCCGCGGGTGCTGCGACCCCGGGCGTGGTGTTCCAGATCCCGTTCGATCTCAATACCCCACACGTGCCACCCTCGCCCAAAATGCGTGCTGCGGCTGCGGCTGCCGCCACTCAGGCCGCCGCGTCTCGCGCAGCATTGGCGGCGTCGGTACCGGCAGGAACAGCGGCGGCGTCGGGCTTGTCGCCCATGATGTCGGCCATGATGGGCCGGTCGCCTCTGGCCCAGCCCGTTCGTGGGCCCATGGGCCCCGGAGGCGCCGCTGATCCTGCGTCGCTCTCGCACACGTCGCCGTTGGTCGGCATGGTCCGGGTGCCAGTGCAACCGGCGACTATCTCGGGGCATTTAGCGGCGTCTGATCCGGACGCCATGATGGTCGATCCACCTGCTCCGTCATCGTCGGCCGGGCAATTCCGTCCGTCGCCGCACATGGCATCCGGTGCAGCGCCGTTGCAGGTATCTGGGGGTGGTAACGGGGTGGTCGGACTCGGGCTCGTGCCGGCACCGGCCGGATCGGTTGCGGTGCCCCCGCCGATCGCGCCCGTCGGGTACGGCGCGGCAGCACTGCCAGCACACATGATGTTAATGGCGGCCTCGTCGTCGTCGTCGTCACCGTCGTCGCTGCCTCCGTTCCCAGCGGCCACGTCGTCGTCGTCGCCAGCTGCCATGGCGTTTGCCAGTCACTTGGGAGGGCCAGCGTCGGGTGGCATGCGCTATAGTAGCACATCCGTATCGGCGGCCATGGCGTCCATGAGCTCGCCCGTGCCGCTGCCGCCGCCGGTGCGGTCGCCGTCGCCGACGTACCATGGTAGACCTGGATCAGCAGCCACAGCGGCAGCGTTTCCGCCGGCGGTGGCGCCCCGCGCATCCTCGCCGTCGCCGCAGTCGACGCACATTGGCCTGCTGACCCGCGCCGGCCACGCGTCCCCTCAGCTCGGTCCGCGGTCCTCGTCGCCCAATGGCGGCCGCGGTCGCCGAGACCGCACACCCTCGGGCTCGTCGTCGGGATCGAACGCTGCCCCTACCGCTGCTACGCGCAGTCCACCCAAGCCCCAGTTCCCGGCGGCTGCTTCGTCGTACGGATACGTTGGCCGATCCGGGTCGCCCATGCCACCGCCGGTGTCCGGAGGTGCCGTGTACGGCGCGCCTGGGTACGCCAGCCGTCCGCTGTACCGGATCGACTCGGAGGCGTCGGGCGGACTGTTGTTCCCGGACGCAGTGGCCATAGACGCTCCGATGGCGCACCACCACGCGCACCAGTACCAGCAGCAGCAGGTGCAGCAGCAGCAACCGGTAGCTGAGTGGCGTGCGCCACCGGCGGTCCGGGCCGCGCGTACCGGCTCACCTGCGCGGCGCGGTGCCGGCAATGCACAGGCGGCCACGGCCGTTGGCGGTCCCGGTGCATCGTCGCCCAAAGTCCGCGCCGTCAATTTCCCGTACTCGGCGTCCGACGGCGCCGCGTCCGAGGATAGTGATTTGGCCGGGAACGGTGGCGCGGGCGCGCGTGCGCCGCGACGACGTGCCGTGCATCATTCGGGCGCGGCGGGAGGTCCTGACGACGAGCACGAGCACACGGGCCCGCGCAAGACGTGCCGGTCGTGCGGGGCTACGCGGTCGGCGCAGAGTACTTGGCGGACCGGGTGGAACGACGTGACGCTGTGCAACCAGTGTGGATTGCGGTTCAAGTACGTGCTCATCTTTTTGTTTTTGTTTGACAGCACTGATCTCCTTGTTTGTAACAGTCGGAACGGCCACATCCACTGTCGCTCGTGCAACTACATTCCAACAAAGTCCGAGGCCAGCGGTCCAAACCCAAAGTGCCGACAATGCAGCGCTCCGCTTTGAAAGGACCTGCCTTTGTTTTATTTTCTCTTATTCCTGGATTGCTTTTTTTGCCCAATTTCTCCTCGTTTTTTTAATTCTTTTTGCATGTTTCGCGCAGTTGCCCCCCCTCCCTATTTGAAATGAAAAAATACTCGAGTGCGCTGGCCCGCACCAACAAAAAAACTGCAGTATATTTTACACACCTTCAGAGCCAGGATCCACCTCCACCAACAACATGTCTCGTTCCACCCGCCACCGCCGCACCTGATCCAAGACATACCCGCCACCGAGCGCCATCAGCACGAACGCGTTCGCGTACGCGACGTCCGAGACAATGCCCGCAAACTCGGCCAGCCGCCCATCCAGCCTCTTTTGGTGGGCGAACGCCGTGGTATACGTTTCGAGCATTGCCGGGTCGATCGGGTACCCCTGAACGCGCAGGAAATCAAAGAAGTCGCGCACTTTGGCGTGGTCCTTGTGCGCGGCAATCAGGCGCAGCAAGGCTGCGGCGTACGAGTCGCGTAGGACGTACCGGTCAAACAGGTGGTGCGGCATCGCGGCTCCGGTGTCTTCGTGTTCGCCATCGTCTTCGTCTGGGTCGTGGTCCGAGATGAGGGCAGTTTGGTTGGTGGTGGTGGTGGTGGGTGCAGCCAGTGCCGTGAGATGCGTGGAGGTAGGAGGGGACGACAGACTTACGAGGTAGTTGTGCCGCTCGTAAAAGAAAAACAGGGCGCCGCGGAGATCGTCGTGCTTCAAGTGCACGTGCAGCAGCTGGTTGTACGTGTTCCAGTTTGGCTGGAGGTGGTATCGCGTCTTGGCCTAGCATTACGGTGGTTTGTGAGTCATACTACTCACGCTTTCCGCACGCAAGCGTCCATACCTCATGAAAGAACCGCACCATTTCCAGCCGCCCCGACGCCGTGTCAGCATTGACCATTGCAAATGCTCGCAACAGCGCATGCGCCATGATTCGGGTCATGGTGAACGACGACGTCGACGCTGGATCGCGATGCGAAATGCGCGTGTACATGGCCAGCAGCGTCCGCGCGTGATCGGGCTTGTGACTGAGGTTCTGGAACACGCTACCCATGTCGCGCGGGCTGTCCAGCGGCAAGTCTTCCCCGATTGTATCCATGGCCAGCACCAGCGCGTGCATGAGATCGCCGTTGCGCACCGTTGGGTCCGTGATCAGCGCGGGGGCAATTTGCGGGTGGTCGGTGACCAGGGCAATCAGGTCGTTGGCGCGCGAGCCCTGGAACGGAAGAAGCATTTTGGCCAGGACCGTCACATGGTCGAGGGTCACGGTGGCGCGGTACCGATGGCACGCTTCCATGAGCAGCGGCGGGAGCATTCGGTACGACGACGCGTAGGTGCGGGCGTTCGAAATTAGCCACGACTCTTCTACGCGGGTCAGAGGCGTGCCCATGGCGACCCATGCTTCAAAAAAGGCGACCAGTTGGATGTGGTACAGGTCGAGTCGTTGGCGATGCTATTCATGTTGCATTCTTTGAGATGGGATCAATCTTTAAAGGAATAGAGGGCGACATACTTTGGCCGCAACGCGAGTCGCTGGAAGTAAAGGACACGAGTCCATGTCAAGCAGCTCATTCCAGTCGGTTGGGGAAAGATCAGCAGATGCGAGGGCCTGGATCCACTGGCACGTCAATGACGGTTGCATTTGGAGCATCGTGGGTGCCGCGATATTTAGTGAGACTGCGTTTGCAATCGACAAGATATAGGCCGCATTTAGCTCCGTGGGTGTATCGTCGTCCTGCGATGAGGACGGTGGTACAGTCGACGACAACAGGTGCGCTGTCATTTCCGGAAATTCGTCCAGAGAAGCGAGACCATTCTTTTTCAGGCCCTTGGGCAGCGGTGGGAACAGTGACGGGCGACGCGTTACTTTCCTCTTCTTCCTTTGCGGCTGCGGCTGCGGCACATCGCATTGCAGTCCTTTCTGCTCCAAGGCAGGCACTCCTCTGTTGTTGGTGGCACGCAGGAGCGTTGTAACTTCACAGCCCGCACGTCGACTTTGCCCCACGGTGGAATAACTCTGCGCACGCTTCGGTAGGACGCCAACGGACGATTTCGCACGCGTCAAGACTGGTTTTGTTGCTGCTGCCGCGGCTCGTCGCCGGATTGGCAGGGGCAGTAAGAGCAGCATTTTGCGATTGATATTCACGAATTCGAAGAGATGTCTTTCGACTAATATCGCATCGAATAACAAGAATGAAGGGCAAGGACAAGCTCATTTACCACGCCAAGGTCAAGCGCCAGTACGCGAAAATCCTGAAGCAGGAGGGCATGGCCGAGGGCAATGTGCGTCCCGTCCATATCATTTTTTCATCTCCCGGCAGGCTGACGCGTGTATTAAAAAGGACGCGTTGTCGCCATCGCCATACGCGCGCTCGGACAGCGACCACGAGGACGATATTCCGGCATCGCGCCGGCCCACGAACAACAAGCGCCGTGCATCCTCATCCGCCAAAAAGGAAGACGCAGTATCAACGGATGCTGCAAAACCCAACCCATTCAAAAAGGTCCTGGAGCAAGCCGAGTGGCTCCGTAACGAAAAGTCGCGAGAGATTGCCGAAAAGGCGCGGCTGGGCAAGCAGGCCGACAAGGCCAAGAAGCAGGCCAAGCACAAGCGCGCTAAACAGCAGACGCTCTTCAAGAAGGCCAATGACCGCGGCCAGCCCAATATGAAGTCGCGTATCGACTTGTTGCTGAATCGCATCCAGCACGAGCCGTCAAAGTGAGTGATTTTTTATCCTTCCTTTACAACAATATAACTTTTTGTATAGTCCGTCATGTTTGCCCACGTCCAAGACCTGATGGACCGCGAGTCGGATCTTCGCGACGTATGTTTTGAATGGACTGCCTGTACTGGATTTGGTTTAATCTTGTGGAGATAGGATATCCGGTCCCGCGTCCGCTCCCTTGATCGCATCCTGCGCAACACGCACACCTGCCTGTCACAGGCCTTTTCTGCCACCGCCAATGGTCATTTCATTTCTTAAATTCTGTTGTGGAGCGATATTGAATCAGCAATACGACAGGCCAAGCGATTGCGGCCGAATCGCAATCCCTGTTTGACTTGGCCCGCGAGGAGCTCAAGCAACTCAAGGCCGTGGTCCCGTCTGGCCAGTACCACCGGTACGCGAGCCAGTTTTCAAACGCGTTGCAGACAGCCATTTCCCTGCTCGCGTTCCGCGTGTACATTGCCAGCGAGGATCTGCTGAGCATTCAGCAGGTAGAGGGTGCCTTTGACAGTACGTTCTTACGACAGCATTGGTAATGGTTTCTGATGTACGGCTTCCCATAGTCCCAGTGGAAACGGATCTGAACACGCCGCTCGACTTCTTCGTTCCTCTGGACGACTACCTTCTGGCCATTGCATCGCTGCCGTCCGAGCTGGTACTTTTCCTTTTTTTTATTTATATAAATCGTTGGGACCAGCATAGTTGTTAACGATCACAAATCAGTCCCGGCTGGCCATCAACAGCGCCGCGCAGCGCGACTACGCCCGCCCCGCCCGGATCCTCGCGTTTACCCAGCGCGTGTACCAGGGATTCCAGACCCTGAACTTGAAAAATGATGCGGTCCGACGCAAGTACGATTCGATCAAGGTATGCTCTCTTTCTTTTCTTCATCTCAAATGCACTTCACACTCACTCGAAATGAGCAAAAGTACGACGTGAAAAAGATCGAAGAAATCGTGTACGATATTCGGATGCGGAACCTAGACGCGCAGCAGCAGGCAGTGTCGGTCTGATTTCATGTATATTTATCACGGGATTCCCAGCTTCAATGCATCAAGGATCATTCCCACCACCAAATCTCCCAGCGCTTCCACCTCGACCTTGGCATTGAGGTGCATCATGGTCTGCAGCACTCGCCTATTTGATACCGATTCACCTCCCTTGTGTGTGAGTGAGTTTTACTCGCCATGTACAAAAGGAAAAGATGAGTACCGCAACTCGGGCCGACTCCAGCACTCGGGCCGCCTGAGCAAGTTTCGAGCGCGAACGCGGTCCCGGTTCGTCATGGGCAACACACCGGCGTGCATCGTTGACACCAGCGCAGTCAAGTGGTGTGTGGTCACGCCCGCATACACTGCGCGGTCCGAGTGCGGCCCAAGCGTGTCGAGATACTGGAGGGCAATGTGCACGCCGTACGGGTCGCCGTCGGCCACAATGCATACCCGCAGCCCCGAGGACGCAGCCGCACACGCCGCCTGAATGAACCCGCGCGACGCCGTGTCGGGAAACCCTTTCGACGTGACGAGGATTCCGCGCATGGGCACCGTTCGCTGGACCAGCCGCAGGGCCGCTAAATGCGCAAACACTGTCTCCTTCTCCACCACTAGCAGGTACCCGATCCCGGGCGCCAGATGAATTCCGGCCACGATCGCAGGCGACGGTAACAGTGCGCCGAGGGAACCGACCGCCGCCAAGTCAGTGGTCGTGTCGGGATCCGAGCGACTGCGTGGGACCAGGTCCACGATGGCATTGCCGATGGCAATGGACCGTGAGCCCGGCAGGATTCCAAGCGCGAGCGCTCCATATGCGCTTATGCATTCACCGGCGTCCAATCCCAATCGGTGAACCAGCGTGGACGCAATCGAGTTCACGGCAACGTCCACGATTCGCTGGGAGCCAAAGAGGGCCGGGTCGCAGTAATACACGGCGCGGCGGGTGACGGTGGCCCACGTGTCGTCCTTGGTGGCGGTGGCGGTGAGACGGTGCGCAATGGCCATCACCTGTACGTGTGCTGCGGCTCTGCGGACCGGTTCGCACTTGCGTTTTTGCTTTGGCGATTGCTCGCTTATCGCCTTTGTGGTTATGGGCGGACGAATCCTGAGTGGGGTCGGGAAAAGGGCGAGAGACGGTGGCAGCATGTCGCAGGAGCTGCGAGTGCTATCGACGACTGATCGGTCTTGCATGCACCATGCGTGGGCTTCTTGAATGAACTCGAATGCGAGGTCCTCGAGGGCGAGACGAGCTGCACCTTGCACACCGCAGATACCCGCCCGTGTCTGTGGTTGTGTTTGGTCGAGCGGCGCGGTCCATGGTCCCGCGTGTGCGGCATCGTCCGAAAATGGATCCGAAGGCAAGAATCGGTCGCTGTGGCATTGAAACGGATCCATTCCGCTGATCAAAATGAAAGTTTGCCGTGTGAGACCCACTTGGAAGAGATCAAGACAACTATATTTTAAAAAAGTAGACAGAGAGGAAGGGAAGAAAGAGGGGACAACAGGCAATTCTAGGCAGGCAGTATATTGACGTGAGATACACAACAGCTGCGTGATAGAGTGAAAGAAAAAAATAAGCACACCCATTTTTCTCATTCAGTTGGCTGGCCGAAATCGAAGCGACGCGTACACGGAGCACCGACCGACAGCAAAACCAAACCAAAGTAAAAAGAGTTATTATTTAGTGAGCCGCCGCCTTCTCGCCCGCCCAGTGGTTGATCAGCTTTTCGAGATCAAAGTTGGGTGCGTCCGGGTCCGACACGACACCGGCGGCGCCCGACCGCTTGACCTTTGCGGCCTCGGCCGCGGCCTGCTTGGCGGCGTACGCGGCGCGCGCGGCCTCAAAGTTGGCCTGTGCGCGGTGCTTGGCGGCGGCCTCGCGCTTGGCCGACTCGGTGGACGACAGACGGGCGTTGCGCACAAATCCGTACACCACACCGGCACCAGCAGAGCCCCACAACAGCCATGAGCGGAAAGCGTGCGAGGTCGTAGCGGACATTGTTGTTTTTGATTTGATTTGTTGTTTTTACTTGTTTGATACGAAAACTTGCAGGCGGCCACCAGTGGACAGTGGAGGATACGAGCAAAAGAGTGGGGTATGCGGCTACGACAAAGGGACTATATTGTGGCAGTAAATCGTCTGGCAAAGGGAAAAATTATGGGCCATATTTACGAAATATTATCACGTTCACGTGTGATATTGTGATAAAACTATATTTCATTGGGAAACAGGCCATGATTGGTCAACGACCATGGACTCTTGCCCGCCATATCAAAAGCAAAAGAATAGAGTATGAAAATCACAAGAGCGTCTCGCCGAGCGCCGAGCGCACCAGAGAGCAACCCACTGCCACCGTCTGCGTCAGGTGCGTAATGTCGCCGTTGGCCAGCGCCGGGTTGACCTCCATAATGTCCATGGCGCACAGCAGGCCCGTCTCGTGAAGTGCCTCGCAAACGTAGTGGCCCTCGCGGAACTGTTTTTGATTGTTGTCAGCACCAAGGGAAAAAATAAAAAATAGAATGTAAACGTACAGAGAGACCGCCGCGAACAGGAGTGCCGGTAGCGGGGGCAACAGAGGGGTCAAGCGCGTCCACGTCGTACGAGAGGTGGATCGGGCGGTCGCGGTTGGGGTTGACGTGGTCGAGCGCCAGCTCCACCACCTTGCCAATGCCGTAGCGGTCCACGTCGGTCATCGAGAACGCCTTGATGCCGTACTCGCGCAAGATGCGCTTCTCGGCCGCGTCCACGTCGCGCAGGCCAATGTACACGATGCGATCGGGCGTCAGGCACGGCGTGCACCACGCGTACTCGGGAATCTGGGTGCCGGGAAGACCCATCAGGAACGAGACCGGGCACCCGTGGAGGTTGCCCGACGCGGTGGTGAGCGGGGTGTTGATGTCGGCGTGCGCATCCACCCACACCACGCACATGTCCTTGTGCACGCGCGATGTGCCCGAAATGGTGGCCATGCCGAGCGAGTGGTCGCCGCCGACCGTCAGCACCAGCTCGCCCGCGCGCGCGTGCTCCTCCACCACCTGCGCAACATGCTCGCACACCGCCGACACGTAGCGCGGGTTCTTGAGCACGCCAATCGGCGGGTCGGACTTGGGCTGCAGGTGCGTCAGGTCACGGCACCGCGGGTCCACCACCACGTTCCAGTCGAGATCGCGCAGCTGCTCGTGCAGGCCAAACTCGGCCAGTGTCTGGGGTCCATTCTCGACGCCGCCTCGTGCCTATTATTCATTTCAATTTTGTTTATATATGGTCGTGTCAGCGCCAATCGATTCGACGACTTTTTTGAGGGTTTGATTTGGTTTGTTGGGCGGCAACAAAACAGTGGGGATGATGAAATAAACACGCGCGTGCGCGTACCTGACCGCCCGAGAAGGCGGCGCCAAGGATGGCAACCGTCTTTGGGGACTGAATGAACGCGTGCGAGACGTAGCTGCCGTTCATCGAGCCAGCATTGGCAGAGGGGACGGGGGTGGGGATACCGTTCGACATTTATTGGTAAAGTATATGGGTCAACAAGGTTGAAAGAGAAGCAAGGCGAGGGCGAGCGAGCAAGGACCTTTTGAGCGTGAGAAAGAGGGCAATGGGTTTTTTTTTTTTTTTT
>MU624968.1:0-15631 GCA_025349905.2 Blastocladiella britannica
AAAAAAAAAATGGATTTGTAAGTACGAGCAGACCCACCACGTCAGATAAAACGCACAAGACATAGAGGAGAACCAGCCCATGCACTTCGACCTGGTAGCTGTCGAGGGCTGCGAGCGACGTGCGGAACGGGGCAGTCAAGACGTCCGCCTGCGTCATTGACAGCGCCTTGACGTATTCAAAAGTGCGCTGCTTGACCTCTGCCCCAGACATGGCGCCGGCGTCGCTAAACGACCGCAGTGCGGCCACGGCCGAGAAGGCCTCTTCGAGCGTGCGGAAGGACGACATGATTCTTGTTGGTTTTGTTTTCGAAAGAGGGCGATCGACGTAAGAAAAAAAAAATATTTACATGACCTCGTCCGCGTCCACAACCTCGCTCAGACTCATCACGTCGACGCGGCCCTTCCCCCTCGTCTCGGCCTGCAGCATCTCCGACAACACGCGGTACTGTCCAGGATCGATCAGACCGGCAATGATCCAGTCGGCCGGGCCCCACTCGTCCTCGTCGACCGCCACAAACGCCGCCATCACCTTGTCCTTGATGCGCTTGCCATCCTTGGACGGTACAGAGAGGCGCACGCGCATCCGGGCCCGGGCAATCGGCAGCACGCCCGACTGCTGCAAGAGCAGGATGATCTCCTTTGCCTGCACTTTTGCGGCGCGTGTTGGGTGGATGGACACATGCACCTCGGCCATGGCCTTTTCGATCATGGTCTGCGGGTACGAGCGCTGCGTTTCGGGGTTGACGCAGGTCTCGGTGATGATGGTGGCAATGTCGCGCGAGATCGACTCGAGCGTGTGCGTGCGCTCGCGCTCCGATACCTGCAGCTCGCCCTTTCGCAGAATCTTTTTGAGTTTGGATCCACTCACACAAAAATGACTATAAACAAACCTCCAAGCAAATCGCAGAGTGGTCTGCGGTCTTGAATGCAGTCATCAGATCATCCTCTTTTGCGAGCTGGCCTTTGGACACGTTCACAAAGACCGAGTGGAGTTGAAGCACATTTTCAATGTCGGTTTCTCTGCAAAGTCGATGCCAAGTCATTTCAAGAAAAAATTTCAAGGAAAAATTTCAAGAAAAAAAAAAGAAAAAATCGTACACGCCATTACGCCATTCCAGGACCTGTGGTAGCGAAAATGGGGATGGGTCGTCAGTGAAAGCTCACATATTGTATAAAAGAAAAAAAAAAAATTGAATTTTACCTTGTTTTTGTAGCATGCAATCTCAAAGCGCTTGCCGCCGCGCTTGAATCGGACAATGGACACGTTGGTCAGCTTGACCTGGTTGGAGGGAGTGAAAATCTTGGGCATTTCGTTGTCGTTTGAAGGAGAACTTGCATCTCACGTGCAGGCGTCGCAACACGAACATCTCACTCGAGCATTTGAAGTGAAGGAAGCGCAGAAGTGCGTTTCTCCACAGAAACAAAAGAAAAACCAAAAAATGTCGTCGACACCGCGCTGGCCCCCAACTGTCCCGCCGGATCGCCGCGATGGCCATCCCTTGCCGCTGTCAATGGCGACCTCGCGTTCGCGCCTGTCTCGCTCCACCACGCTGGTGACCACCACCACTGCTGCTGTCCAATACGGCGAGTCTCTGGATGCAGAGGAGCTCGTCATCACAAACCCAGCACCACCAGCTGCCGTCGCTCCCTCGGTGGCCGACCTGCCCCTCGGTCTCTCAACGTCCGACATTGCCTCCTCCCGAGACCGCAAGCTGTATGCGCGGAGGGTGGCCACGGCCGTCGAGTGCCATGCGCTCCTTCATGGTTGGCCCGAGCTCCAGGCGCAGTACCAGATCATGGGCAAGCTTGGCGAGGGCACGTTTTCGACCGTGTACAAGGCGCGCGATCTCTGCCACGACGAGCTGCAGCCGGTGCTTGGGCACAAGTCCAAGTACGTTGCCCTCAAGAACATCTTCCCGTCCTCGTCCGAGCAGCGCATTGTCTCGGAGGTCAGGCTACTGGCCGAGCTGCGGTACCCTTTGCTTCCATTTTCTCGCCTTCTTCTTGCGTTGATCACGGGCATCATATACAGTGGGCACCCAAACATCGCCGGCCTGGTGACGCTGCACCGGAAAGAGGACCGGATCGTGGTTGTGCTGCCGTACTTTGAGCACCTGGACGTCAAGGTAGCTTGATCATGTCTTCCTGTCTTGCATGTCCAGTCCCCTCAAAAAGAAAAAAAATATGAACAGGACTACTTTCGCGAGCTCCCGTTTGCAGAGCTGCGGTACTACTTTGCGTCGCTCATGGCTGCGTTGGCGTTTTGCCATGGCAAGGGGATCATCCATCGCGATGTGAAACCCTCCAATTTCCTGTACCACCCAGCGCGCCGGCGAGGCGTCCTGGTCGACTTTGGCCTTGCTCAGGTACCTCATGGTCTTTTTTTTTTTTTTCTTTTTTCTTTTTTCTTTTTTCTTTTTTCTTTTTTCTTTTCTTGATCAGATCCAGCGAATCACACTGACTTTTTCATTATTCACAGCAACTCCCATTGCATTCCACCGCGCGTCCCGTCCCTCTGTCCATGTCGACAGGCGCGGCGTCGCGGCGATCGGATCCTGGCACGAGCGCGGCGGCCGTGCCCATCAATGTCGAAAATATCCCGGAGCTCGGATACGGGAACAAGCAGATTGCGATGGTGCTGGGAGACACGCGGTTTGTGTTTATTGTTGACCTTCGCCCTGGGAAACGCTCACTCTCCAAATTTGGCAGGCCGCACATGTCTGCGAACCGCGCCGGCACCCGCGGATTCCGGCCGCCCGAGGTCTTGCTCAAGGTCAAGGACCAAACGCCCGTGATTGATGTCTGGGCCGCCGGCGTCACGCTCCTGTGCTTCCTGACCCGGCGCTTCCCCTTTTTCCAATCGGGCGACGACGTGGAGGCGCTTCAGGAGCTCGGCGTTCTCTTTGGCACGCGCCGGTTGAAGCGCATGGCTTCCAAATACCGTACGCCCCTCACGCCATCTCCTTTTAACAAAAAAAAAAAAACAATGTGCTGACAATATGCATTGCAGAGCGCGTCTTTGTGTGCAAGCTGCCCAACATTACGAGCGAGGGCGTCTCGTGGAACGACCTGATCTACACGCTGAACCCGCACGAGTGGGAAGAGCTGCCAAGCGAGGCCATGGACTTTTTGACGCAGACCATGGCGCTCAACCCCAGCGAGCGAATCACGGCCGCCAGCGCCGTCATGCACCCATGGCTGATCGGCGTCAATCCCATGGGCCACTCTGCCACATCTTCTCGGCGCATGTAAATGAACAATAAAAGAAAAATGTATACCACAACAATTTTTTACTTTTATTTTTTTGGGGGGGATATACTAGCGTGAAATCAAATGAATATGCCTCGATATCCTCGCCCGGGTCAAAGTAAATTGACGTGGCCTAAAATGGTCGCGTGGCCGCCGGGATTCTATTGCATCGAGGCCGCGTATTGTCTAATCATTATGCGTCCACGGTGGGAGCAACAATGCAATCAATACGCGTGCTCTTGGGCCTGGTGTGGGGGCGAGAGGACTCATGGAAAAAGAAAAGCGTCCTGCCCACCATTATTTATGAAGGCACGAAAAGTTATCGAACTCTGCCAAAGAGGGACTCGATCCCAAGTCACTGCCACGTTAGTTGAGTCTAGTGCCATTACGGATCCAATAAAGTCACTGCCGTCCCCCCCGGTTCTATCATATTTCCATACCTTCACCCAAGAAGATCCTCCTCAGCAATTTAAAATGGACAGCAAGCATCATCTTCCAGTGCCCCGAAACACGACGTCCGTGACCACCGCACTGGCCGTGATCCCGCCGCCCGCGCTCTGGCCACGCATCCAGACCATGCGCCGCACCCTCGATCCGGCATTTCCGCGCTGGCCGCCGCACATCAACCTTCTGTACCCGTTCCTGCACCCGCGACTGCTCGACGACGACGCGCAGTCGCTGATTGCTTCCGCTGTTGGCGCACTGGATGAGGAGCGCGTGGCATTGACCGCCACCGAGATCTTTTACGCGCGCAATCGCGCCTACGTGATCGCGCAGCCGCCACCGACAGCGACCGGTCCCGACACCGACGGTTGCAATGACGATGACGATGGCGCAGCGGCGGACGACCTTCTCCAGCAGCTTCACCGCCGCCTCTTGCAGGAGTTCCCGGCGTGTGCGAGCTTGACCAAGTACGCTGGCGGGTACACGCCGCACCTGACGCTGGCGCGGACCAACTGGAACGCAAAGCAGCCCAAGCAGCACCGCGAGGCGGTGGACCAGGTCGCGGCCGCCGTCCAGCGCATCGTCAGCCCGAGCGACGGCCGCCACCTCAGCTGGGACGCGCAGGGCGTCTACTTGCTGACGCGGCCGGGCGGGTCGTCCAACGAAGCGCCATTCAGCTTCTCGGCGTATTATCCGCTTGCCGGAGGGGATGCCGCTGACCCGTACGGCCTGGTGGGCACCACGTACGACCCCAACGTGCTTCCGCCGACGCCGACAGCGACGACCACGATGGAGGCGGACGGCCGCGATCGCCGCGCGTCGTTCTCGGAGGTGGCGTGGCCGCACCCGCACGGGATCGTGGGCATTGCCGAGCCGGGGTCGGACGACGATCCCCAGTCGCTGGACTCGACGCCGCCCACTCCCCCGCTGCCGCCAGAGTCAGCGAGCGAGCCTCTACCGGTCCCCCCGGCCACTCGCCCCGGATTCCACGACACCTGGACCGCGTACCCGCGCGCAGCGAGTCCGTCTGACCTGACTGCCGCCAAGTACGACCAGACGTGGCTCTTGCTTCCGACCAGCCGCTATTCCGCCGACGACAGGAAATGGGCGCCCGTGGACCCCGAGTCGATTGCCGCCATGCCTGTTTCCGCAGAGACGGCGCCAGAGCGTCTGTCGGTGCTGACGTACAATGTCCTCAACCCAAACCACTACCCACTTGGCCAGCGCACCGAGGCGCTCCTGACCGACCTGGCTGCCCTCGCTTCCGACTTGCACCTGATTGCGTTCCAGGAGGTGACGAGTGGGTTTCTGGCCCAGGTGCTTGACCAAGCGTGGGTGCGCGACGGGTGGTACGTCTCCCACGGCGGCCCCGAGTGGTGCGAAGGCTTTCCGGGTGCGGGCGGACAGGTCATCCTGGCCCGCGTGCCCTTTGCCACCATGTTCTTGCGCTGGACCCACCAAAAGCACGCGCTTGCCGTTCAGATTCCGTCGTGGAACGCTGTCGTCGTGAATGTGCACTTGGTATGCCCTTTGTTTTCTTCTTTCTGTGCGAGCAGGTCACTCATAACCAAATATAACAGACGTCCAGCCACGCAACCAACACGCAGCCCGCTGGAAAGCGCCTGGCGCAAATGGAGTCGGTGGCCCAGTTCCTCGCTCGACACAGCCCGCGAGTCACGAGCAGCACGCGCGATCAGCGGCCATCGTCGCAACAGTCCTCGTCGCTGGCCCTGGTGGTGGGCGACTGGAACACGGCGGATCCAGCCGAGAATGCGCTTTTGATTTCGCGCCACGGCCTCGTGGACTCGGCCGAGCTGCTGGGCGAGTCGCTCATTACGTTCGACCCTACCACCAACGCCCTTGCCCGCGAGATTTCGAGCG
The DNA here is from genome assembly GCA_025349905.2 of Blastocladiella britannica. Classification (NCBI taxonomy): domain Eukaryota; kingdom Fungi; phylum Blastocladiomycota; class Blastocladiomycetes; order Blastocladiales; family Blastocladiaceae; genus Blastocladiella; species Blastocladiella britannica. The sequence continues at coordinate 5,575 of MU624968.1, forward strand.
CGGGCGCCGATGCCACCGGCCGATCGATCGATCGCGTCATTATGCGGCCGGCCACGGGATGGTTCCCCGTGCAGCAGCGGCTCGTGGGCGAGCAGCATGCGGCGGAAGGCGCCGCCGCTTCCGACCACTATGGTCTGGTGGTCTCGTTCCAGCACCTGTCGGGAGCCGAACACGGTAGTCTGCTCCCGCTTGGCCCCAGCGCCGCCGCGCTCGATGCACCCCTCACGCAGGCGCAGATCCACCAGGCGCTGACGGACCTCGGCGACTACGACTCGCCCAGCACCGCGCAAAAGCGGCGCGATGCGCTGCACCTGGTCACCGCGCACCTGAATGCGCTTCGCGGCGATGTCCCGCCGCTTGGCGTCCCGTTTTTGATTCCGGTCGGGTCCGCCAAGCTGGGCCTGCACTCGCCGTCGTCCGACGTGGACTCGATTGCGCTGATTTCGGTCCCGACCGAGACGTTCTGCGACGCCATCAAGGCCACGCCCATCGCCGGCGGCACCGACTTGCGGCTGATTCAAGTGGTGCCGTACGCGACGGTGCCCACGGCGCGGTTCTTGGCGTTCAACGAGATCGCCGTCGACGTGCAGCTGGCGTCGCCAGGGCACATGTTCTTTATGAAGGCCAACGAGTACCTCGCGGACCCGCTCGGCGAGTGGCCGCCCATGCGCCGCACCGCGGCACTGGCGCTCGCGTCGTTCCGCGTCTCGGCCGCGCTCGCCATGCACTTGACGCCCGTGACGCGCTTGGCGCTGCGGGTGCTCCGTCGGTGGGCTACGCTCGCGGGCATTTACGCGTCGCGGCCTGGGTACTTTAACGGCACGGCGCTGCTGGTGATGCTGCTGCGAGTTGCCAACGCGGATCCGACCCTTGCCGGGACGGACCAGGACCAGGACCAGGGCCAGGATCAAGACAATGTCGACGACGGCGCTGTCAAGAACGCGCAAACCGAGTGCAGCGTCGCGCGTCTCGTGGCGGCCTTTTTCCGCGAGTACCACCAGTTCCCGTTCGGGTCCGTGACGATTGCGCTCGAAGGCGCGCCGACGGCGCCCACCCGGTCGGCCATGGACGTGGAGGCGCCCGGCCCACTGCCGCGCGTCAATGTGATGCGGCACGCGACGATTGTGACCCGCGAGGTGATGGTGCAGGCGTTTGCAGATGCGGTCGGCCCGCACCCGGAAGCGACGCTGGCGCGCCCCTCGCAGCTCGTGCGCGACATTCTGGCCGGCAACGTGGCCGGCCACTCCATGTTCACGATGCGGTACCCGCTGTACATCAACGCGGCGATCGGGCGGTCGGGCGCCGCTCGGCAGACGGGCTGGCGGCGCGCAGTGTCGCGCGTGGCGTGGGCGCGGGTCCTGGACCGCATTCAGCACATTTTGCCGCCGGACGTGCACGTGCACCTGTGGCCGACGCCGTGGATGTCGGTCGAGCAGGCGCACATGTCCGAGGAGCAGCTGCGCGACTTTGACGGCGACGTGGTCGCGCATTTCCTGCTGGGGATCAGCGCCGCCAAGCAGGAGCCGAGGCTGCTGGAGGTGCTGGTGGCCGAAATCAACGCGGCTATTGGGAAGCGGCCCGAAGAGACTGCGGCCGTCGGGTCGGTGCCCGCTGGGTCGTCGTGGTGGACGTTTGTTAGCACGGTCCCCGCCGACCAGATGGCGGGTCTGGGTCTGGTGCCGTCGGACCGCGAGTGGGCCGACGACGTTTCGGCGGTCGTGGACGCGGGCGACGCGCCGCCTGCTACCGTGATTGGTGACGATTTAGCCATTGCCGCTGCCGATGCTTCGCCGACGCCCGACCGCCGCAGCGACGACGATGACGAGCAAATGGACTCGCCTCCCGTCGCGGCCAAGTCGCCCAAGAGCAAAAAGAAGCAGACCACGGGCTCGGCCGCGGCCTCGACCAGCGTCCAGGGCAAGTTGCGCAGCTCCAAGGACATTATGAACCGGCTGCTGTGGGACAAGGCCGCGTACGACCCCAACGACTACGTGGTCGGGTACCTCGACCGGTTTGATGGGATCATGGAGCGCGCGCTGCTGGCGTTCAAGCCCGACGACGAGTCGGATCCGGACTGGGTGCCCATGCACCGGATCGTGCACTTCCGCCGCGTCTCGGACAATGTCAAGGTGTGGGATCGCAAGAACAAGATCGATTTGGTCTTCCACAGGTGAAATATACGTGTACTTTTTTATACAATGAAGCCGCCGCCGCCTCCGATGTGCTCGTCGCCGCCGTCGTCTTGATCGCTCTCCTCGACAGGGTTGCCATCTTCGTCAAATGTCCGAGCCGCGCTTGCGATGGTTGCAGAGGCGCGCATGGCCTGATCGCCGCGATGCGCGAACATGCTGCCAACATCGGCCCGGATCAGCAGCCCGCGCGCAAAGCGCTCCCACCGCGTGATAATCGCCTGCTTCCGATCGCGCTCGTCCTGCTCTCGCTCTGCCACGACCCGGTTTTCATGGGCCTCGCACAGCAGTTGGGCCGAGCCGGCCGCAACAATGATCCCGTCCAGGATCGGCATGGGCCGGCCCGACTTTGTCTGAAACTCGAACCCAACCAGCGCCTCGCCATATGGGATGCCGAGTTGGCGCGCGAGTTGCTTTGCGCGGGGGACTATTCTCGTGGTGTTAAAGTCCATGGCTTTCAAAAAAAAAAAAAGGATGAATGGCGTACACTGCAAGTGCGCGCCGCCGCGAGGCAGCATCCGCGGGTGAAAGAGCTCCACGTTGCCAAACTTGTTGACGGGCACCTCGCCCGTCTCGGGATCGATGGGCTCCGAGCAAAAGTACTCTGTCTGCCACGCGCCATAGAGCGGCTGCGGCTCGCCGCCCTTGCGTGCCTTGGTTTGCCTGACGCCAATCTCGTTTTCCTGTCAAAAATATCGTGGGTTGACAGGAAGGCCGCTTTAATCTGAAAAGGAGTATAAAACGTACCTTGATGACACGGCCGTCCGACTTGAGCCATCCGTCGCGCGACTTGAGCGGCTGAACGTGCGCTCGTGGGTAGATCGGCTCGCCCTTGAGCTTCCCCAAGACGGGTTCGCGCGGGTGAATCACCTCTGCTTGCTTGAGGTGCCGCTCGAGAGCGTACAGGCGGTGGTCCTTGTAGTCGGCGAATCGGGTTGGAAACGGCGCCGTCAGCAGCTGCTCCAGGAGCACCTGTCCCTCGTCCACCACCGGGTCCCCTGATTCTTGCTGCACGTCTTCGCCAGAGGCAGTGGCCGCGACGGCGGCAAGTGCGTGGTCGAGATTCGCTGCCGACGACCCAAACTCGTTTCTGGTCTGCGTCCCATGGCACACGCGAGTCCACCACGAGTCGTCAAGTGGCACTCGCCGCCGCTTGTCCTCGACCAGCCGCCCGCCCGGACGGCCGGTCCGGTACCGCACCGTAACGTCGCGAAACCGGAGCGGCGTGGCTGGATCGAGCGCCACAATGTACGCGGGCTCCCACCGCGCACGGCACGCCGACAATTCCAGCAACGTCCATGGCGGTAGCGGCGCACTGTTCTTGTTGCGAGTTGGTGGTGTCGGAGCTTGCCCATGCAAGGCTCGCCAATCGAGCGCCAGTGGCGACCACGAGCCCGTTGCCGCCAGTGGGACCTCAATAGCGAGCCCGCACGGGTACTGCGGTGGGGCAGAGTGGGCCAGTGTTTCGCGCGCGCCGAGGAGCGACGGCGGCGGCGCGGGCTCAAAGGAACTTGGGTCTTTGAGCTCTGACGGCAACGGCCGAGCGTCTCCTTGAAACGATAGCGGGATCGGGTCCAGAGCGACAATCAGGCGGTGTGGAATCCCAAGCGCGCGCAGGACTGCAGCCGCCATGACTGTCAATGTGGAGGGATGGCCGACGCCGTTGGCAAACCCATCGAGGACTTGCCCGACCGCGCATTGTTCGTCATGACTTACAACACCCGGGTGCGGGTCGGTGACAAGCGGGAGCCACAGGTCGGCGGTCCACGAGCGCTTCATCCAGCGCAGGATCGGATTGAGCCGCATGCTTGTCTTTGTTGTGCCGTCGGTAGAGGCCGCGTCCGTGACCGCGGTCGGGATCGCCGACAGCGCGGCGGCGCGAACCACGGCGCGGGTGCTGATGGCGTGTGCGAGCTGGCCGGTAGCAAGTAGCGACAGAACGTGCACGCGGTGGACGGTGAGCCGGTGACTGCGGTCGGCCTTGCGGATCGTGCGTCGCGGCCGAGCCTGAGCTGCCAAAGACGGGTCCACTGGCTGCTCAAACTCGATCACGACTGTCTCCTCGGGCGGAGGACCCTGCAGCGTGCTCAAGAGGGATGCGTATGGGTCATACTCGGCCAGGGCGTCAGTGGCTGCATGCAGTCCCGGCCGCGGCATGGCGATCGCTGGGTCTGGCAGCATCTCCTCTTCCTCGTCCACCACGTCTTCGAAATCGTCCTCGTCATCGTCCTCATTTTCGCGATTGCTCGGGGCCGGCGCTGGCTCTGGCTCGGTGTTGTCGAAATCCCTCCAGTCCAAGGGCACTGTTACCTCCTCAAAGTCGTCGTCTTTGTTGTCGTCGCGATTGTTTTCGCGGACCAGATTGCTCTCGTCGTGGTTGCCATAGCCATTGCCATTTCCATTGCCATTGTCGTCGTCGAAATCGCCGGGATCGTCGTCGTCATCGTCGTAAACAAATTCAAGACCATCGTCATCCTCGTCACGATCCATTAATGGCGGCGGCGGCAAAGAGATGCGCGGGCGCTTCGAGGCAGGAACTCCATCTTCAAGCTCGCCCTGGTCGTCGCGGCAAGAAAGCGGCCGTTTATCTGCCATGTTATCGTGCAGCGATTCACTTGCCTACCCATCGAAAAAGAAATCACCGCCCAGCGCGTCCTCGCCAAATGCAATGTCCAGCAACGCCGAGTCCTCGATCGCGTCCCCGTCCGCGACCTTTTCCCCCGTCGGCTTGTTACCGCGCGGGTTCCGCACGCGCTTCTTGCCTCTCCGCACCCCCTTCCGCCCGCCATTCGCCCCCGTCCCCCCACCAATCATATCCGTCCACCGCTCCTCCATGTTGGACGTGTAGGTGTCAATCAGTCGCCCAAGCGCATACACGTCGCGCAGTCCGGCCACCCACGCGTCCGCGACGGCTGTAGCGCGCGCGCGCGGCATCGCCAGCAACGCCGGGTGCGCGGACGCCGCATAGGCCGCCATACGGTCGGCGGTGGCGTGCGTGAATGGGATCCGCGGCATGGACTCGTCGAGCCATGCCTGGAACTCGCCCGGCGCGTGGGTCGTGGGCGTCGGCCACGAGGGGATCGGCGGGATCGCGCGCGTCAGGCATACGTGCTCGACCACGGTCACGGGCATCAGTACCGGTTCCGCGGCCGGTGGTGGGGTCGCTGGGTCGGCGGGTCGCAGCATGGGCGAGCCGCCACGCGAGGACGCCGCGGACGGAGAGCGCGACCGCGAGCGGGATGGCGTTGTCGCTGTCTCTGGGATTGCGAGCGTGGCAGTGGGCATCAACAGCGCTGGGGTGTGTGCACCCGCCGCGTCCGCCGTCGGCGAAAAGTCATGGTGCGTATGCGACGAGTGGTGCTGCTGCCGCAACAAGATCTCGGCGACCGAGGCGGCCGTGGGTGGGAGCGCCGTGGGAGTCAACAGGGAGCCATAGGGCACGGGCGTCGACCGTTCTGACGACGACGACGACGACACGCCATTCACATCGCTGACCCCGGACATGGCCGACATGACGGACGCGGGCCGCGACGGAGGCAACGGCGCCAGGGTCGGGTACACGAGGATCTCGCGGACATCCACCTGCACCACGCCCGAGCGCACGAGGTGGGCGACGATCTCGTCCAGGACCGCGCGGCGGTCCTTGATGCCGCGCACCAGGCGTCCCGCGCCCAGCACTCGCACCAAGTCCGAGAGCGGCACGGGCTCGTCTGGGTTCTCCCGGGTCAGAAACACGTGGGCCATGGTGCGGCGGACGTTCTCGAGCACGCCGCCGACCGCCTCCGAGTTGAATTCGGCAGCCATACGCGCGTGCAGCATTTCGTACGCCGGGTTGGGCACGGGCGGCGCCGGGTACTGTCCGGGCGGCGGTAGCGTGGACCGCGGCGGCATCAGCATCTCGGAGATGGCGCGCGACGCCAGCGCATCGATCGCAGCATACAGCAGCATTTCCGACGTCCACAGCGGCGGCGGCGTGTCCCAGGCCGACATGGTGAGTGGAGTGGTTTTCCAGCCGACGGCCAGGTTCGGGTAGATCAGCGGCGCGTCGTTGCCGTCGGCGGTCGTGGCATCCGGCACCGGCACCGCAATCCCAGACAGCGCGGTGCTGTCGTGAATGTACGCCGGCACCGGCGGCGGCGCCGACGGGTGCAGGAACCTGGCTGCGCATGGGTCGCACGCCTCGCAGCTGCGGCGCAGAGCCGCACGCGCAGTGGCCAGTTTGGCGGGCGAGGGCTCGTGCACCGATGCGGGGTGCGCCGGTGCATGTGTCGGCGTGGGCCGCTCAATCATGGCCGTGAACTGGTACGCGAGCTCCTCGAGGCCCTCGCCAATGTTCCATTTCTTGACCACGCGCGACACGTCGAGGACGCGGTTGGGCGGGATCTCGATCCCGAGCGTTTCCTTGAGCGGCTCCACGTCGCCCGCCAGCGCCACGCCCGCCCACCACACGTCGGCGCGCGAAAAGAGGTCCCTGAATGCTTGTGGCACTGGTAGCCCGAGCACGTGCAGCAGGTGGTACGACGGCACCACCAGGACGCGCGACCGGCTGCCGAGCTGCAGCGTCGACGGGCACCGGCGCACCTCCGCTGGCAGCGTGTCGCTCGTGCCGATGCGGCGGCTGGCGTCCGACTCGGTGTCGAACCCGAGCAGGTACGTCACGTCCACTTCTCCATCGGCGGCTCCATCGGTGGCTCCATCGGCCGCTCCATCGGCGGCTCCATTGGCGGGCGGCAGTGGCGTGGCAGACAGCGACGACGCGCTCCCCACGATCACGGCGTCCTCGAGCAACCAGTCAAGAGCGCCAACAGCCTCGTCCCAGGTCATGGCAAGGCGGATCGTCGGCCGGACCGTCAGACCAGGAATAGTCAGCGGCACGTTGGTGTACGGGAACGGGCCGCCTGTAGCAGCAGCCATGTTTATATTTTTGCTCGAGCAAGTCGCGGGCAAAAGAGAAACAAACATTCAGTGGCAGGTTCGAAACAAAACGGCGCCCGCCTCGTACTCCCAGCCGCCCAAGTGCGCCGCATCAGCAACCATCACGACCGACGGCCACACGTCGGCGTCCTCGGCTGTCTGCACCAGGCCGTCGAAATCGGCAAATGCGGACCGCGACGACCGAGAGGCAAAGAACACGCGCAGGTACGTGGCGGCTCGGGCCACCGCGTCCTCGTCCTGGTCAGCGTCTTCCTCGTCGGTGGTCATGGCCCGCGCCACGTCGAGCACCGGCAAGTACCACGGGCACATGACTTGCAGCTGCGCGTGGGTGTACTCGGCCTCGGCCTCGGCGCGCGCCAGGATCAGCGACTCGGTGTCGGACGGCTCCTCGTCGTTTTCCTCCTCCTGGCTATCGCGGCGACCACGCCAAAGTGGCATTTCCGGCTCGGCCACCAACGTGCCAACCGCCGCAACTGCTGCCGCCGCCTCAGCCGCCTCGGCCGCTTGGCGCGCGCGCTGCTGCTGCTTGCGGGACCGCTTTTGGTCGCGACGGCGACGCTGAGCTGCCGTGGCCAGGGCCAAGTTGGGGTCGTCGTCATCGTCGTCGTCGTCATCATCAACGCTTTCCTCGTCCGTCATTCCCAGCAATGTCGTGGTCGGAGCAGCTCGGCCATCGCCGGGCCGAGTTCGATCTCGGATCGGCGAAAAGTGCGCGCGAGCCAATTGCATTGCGGCTGGCCGCGGCCCGAGCGAGGGAGGCGACAGCATGCTCGGTGCTAACGGCGAGGGCGGCGATGCGGGCATGGCCATGGACTGCTGCTTCCTCCGGCGGCGCCCTGAAGACGGCGGCGGCGTCAGGTTTTCGGCAATTGAGGGAGGACGGTGTGGCGAAAGCGACATGCTGCCGGCCTCCGCCTGGTACGGGCCATGATGTTGGGACATTCCGCTGGCAGCTGGGATGGCCACGGGCGTCGACTTTGAAGCAGTTGACGGAGCAGACGCCGATGCGGATGCGCGTCGTCGGCGTCGCTGCTGCTGCTGCTGTGGTTGCTCTTGGTCCTGCTGCAGCGGCAGCGACGTATGCCGCTGAGCTGCATTGTTCGAGAATGCAAACGAGCGGGATTCGGCAGCTGCGAGCTCCAGCAGCGGGTCGCCAGCATCGAGTTCGAGGCCCAGTTCGGCCAGCTGGTGTGCCAGAAGTGCCAGAGGCGCATCCAAGCTGCCACCACCGTTGCTAGCGGCAGTGCCCGTGTGCGAGTGCGGGCGAGACTTTTTCTTGCTGCGGGCCATTGGTTTTTTCTTTCTTTTTTTTTTCCTTTTTTTCGAGTCAAACTTGGCACAGCGCAAGATTGGGAGAGAGAGGCACATCCTTATATCAATCCATCGTTGGGCACGCTCGCAACACACGTGCAAAGAGTCGTTGCGCATTTCCATGAGCAAGGCAATACGGCGGCCATGGGAAAGCAGAACCAAGAGAACGTGATTGTGCGATTGCATCAAAAAAACCTCCACACCCAGATCAAGAAAACACCAGCACAGCGCAGAGGGTAGACCGAGATCGTCGTGTCTTGTCGTGTCTTGTCGTGTCTTGTCGTGTCTTGTCGTGTCTTGTCGTGTCTTGTCGTGTCTTGTCGTGTCTTGGATGGCGAGTGAGGGGGAGAAAGAGAGGCATGTCTCTCTCTGCTCGCGGGGACGGATCGCGCCATTCAAACCGAGAGCAAGACACACACAAAGAAGATGCGAGCTCGCTCCCCGCTCCGCCGCGGCCGTGATGGGCCGTCAACGTCGCAGACGGGCCTGGCACCTGCTGCTGCCGCCGCACCGCAAACATCGCGCACCCGCACCGCGTCGACCGACACGGTCGCCAGCGACGAAAACAACGACGACGACACCCGGCCAGCGCTGGCCTACGCTTCGGCGCTGGCGCTGGAGCGCGCTGCCTCACCGGCGGTAGCGCCCAACTCAAGGGGTGCTGCGAACACGCCCGCCGACCCGACCTCGACTGCGTGGCTCCTGGGCGACCTCGATGCTACACGCCGCCGCTACCTCACCGCGCCAGTGGACGGCCGCACGCACCCGCCCCCAGCGGTGTCGGGACAACAGCAACAGCGGCAGCAGCAACCAACGCCGGTGGCACGGGCCGCGCAGCCGGTGTCGGGACCCGTGCGCGGCACGTCGTTGGTGATGCAGAATGGGCCGCCCCTGCGTCGCCGCCCGTCCTTGCCGTGCATGGTCCCCGAGACGCCACCGAGCCAGGGCATGCCGTCGACAGCAACGTCTCTGTCGCGTCGCTCTGGCAGTCCGGCAGCGCCCCCTTCTGCGTCGCTCCCGTATGTGCCGCCGTACCCGGCCCCGCCCCTCATCTGGTCCCAGGCCCACATGCGCGCTCTGATGGAGCGCGGGGTTTCGGCTGCCATGCCGTTCCAGGGGTCCAGCGCCGTGCTGGGTGTTCGCTCGGTGAATGTGGATGTGCCACCGGAGCTCCCGGGCAAAGAGGCTGTTGCCGTGCGACCTGGTACCGCTGCCGCGCTGCCTGTGCCCGTCACGGTGACGTGCGCCAGTGGCCTCTTTGGCGTGCCCAACTTGGCAGAATCCACCCGCGCTGCCCAAGCGCATCTTGATGCTGCTGCTGCTGCTGCCGCTGCCATGGATTCGCTGGACGATCGAACTGCTGTCGAGATGCCGCCGCACCAAAGCAGCAAAGGTGTCCGGCAATCCTGGCGCAGGGTCATGCTCACCGCACATGACCGCCGAGCCCTTGCCTTTACACTGGTCTTGCTGCTCGTGCTGCCCGCGCTCTATTACGGGTTTTTGGCGCCGACCGTCTGGGCCACACTATCCCCAGCACCCGTCATTATAGCCCTTTGGTTGCATGTCACGGCCCTCGCCTCGCTTTTCATGACATCTTTTTCTGGTATTTCTCTTTTTTTTTT
>MU624969.1:0-15592 GCA_025349905.2 Blastocladiella britannica
AACATCAAAAGAAGGATCAGGATCTATCAAATGGCAAAGTTGAAAAAGAATAGATCATACCACCAATAGGCTCGCCGCCAAAGAGCACAAACCGGGTGCCGTTGCCGCCGGCCGTCACATGCACCTCCGAGTCAGGCGAAGCAGCCGACGACTCGGCCGAGATGGTATCGAGCACCACCGCATCGTACTGTTTGGCATCGCGGCCGCCCACCACCGCCGCGCCCTCGATCATGTACAGGAACGCGTTAAAGTTGGACGGCACCGGGATCGCCACGTGCGTGTCGGCCTCCATGGTCATGTCAAAGTAGCAGATCGGCGTGAGCGTGTGCACTTTGGCATCCTTACCAAACGCCGACCCGGCAATCAGCTTGGCACGAACGCCCGACGATGGCTCGGCAACGGGCACGTCGACGCCGCGCAGTTCCTGGTACCGCGGCTCCATCATCTTGTGCTTGGCCGGCAAGTTGACCCACAGCTGGAGGCCCTGGTTCTCGTCAGCAATGGGCACCTCGGCGTGCACGATCCCGCGGCCGGCCGTCATCCACTGCAGATCACCGGGACCAATACGGCCGCGGTGGCCGGCGAAATCCTCGTGCTCAAACTCGCCCGTCAGCATGTACGTCACGGTCTCGAAACCGCGATGCGGGTGGTCCGAGAACCCGGCAGGCGGGGACACGGAAAAGTGGTCGAGCATCAGGAACGGGTCGAGGTTGCGCAGGCCGTAGGTGCCGACCGACCGCCGGACTTTTGCGCCAACGCCTTCCTCTTGCTCGATGGACTGGTAGACCTTCGTTGCGGTACGGGTGATGGTGGTGGTGTTGTTGTTCTTGGTCATGATGCTTTTTTGTTTTTGTGATATTCTTACTCGATTGGTGGGTTGGATGGAACGGGGACCGGCAGGGCCTTTTTTAGTCGAGCAATAAGGTGGTGCCCTGCCGCAGGGGGTGCGTTTCTTCAGCAGTTCATTTTAGTCGTCAACTTTAGCTGCCCTCACAAAAGGGACACTTTTTCTCGTTCTAGTCCCTTGGCGCGAGGACCCAACTTCTCGACCAATATAAACGATAATAATATTTACAAACTATAAGCGACACTTACTTTACGCGGTGGTACCAGAAACACGACTGCCACGCTGCAAGAGATAGTACGGCACGACACCTGCGGCCACAAACGCCCACGACAGCGCGCTGGGCAACACCTGGTCGGGGTCAAAGTACGGGAAGATGGACAGGAACAGCGACACGGCCATGACGAACAGAGGGGCGATCATCGGCACCACCACGGCGCCCTCCGGCGCGGGCCCGCGGCGCTTGAGCACAAACAGCGCCAGCGCCGTCATGCCGTACCACACCCACAGCGGGTACGACACGAGCGTGATGATTGTCCAAAATACGTCACCATCGGGCGGGCCCCACACCAGCGCCAGCGACAGCACCAGGTTGAACACCAGCGCGTTGAGTGGCGTGCCGGTCCGCGAGTGCACCGCCGAGAACACGGACGAAGGGAACATGAGTCCCGACTCGCCCTGGGCCTGTGCGACCCGCGACGCCGAGAACAGCGACACGTAGCTGCACGCAAACACCACCAGCGCGATGGCCGCGGTCACGATCGTGGTGCCGGTCTTGCCAAACAAGTTCGACGCCCACTGCGCGGCAACGCCCTCGGCGAGCGTCGACAGGTCCGTGTACGACAGCACCACCAGGTACGACAGATTGGCAAACAGGTACAGCACCGCCACGGTCGAAATGCCCATGACCGTCGCCTTCTTGATGTTCTTTTCCGGGTTGCGCAGCTCCGACAGCGACGACGCAAGGTTGGCGAACCCGTCGTACGCCCACAGCACCTTGAACAGCGCGCTGGCCCAGGTGCCCGGGTTGGTCACGGTGCCCGCAAACAAATGGTCGGCCGAAAAGTTCTCGAGGTTGCGCACCTTGGGGGCCGCGCCGACTAGCACTGCCATTCCGGTCCCCGAGAAGAGCGCCAGCATCAGCACCGACATGGCCGCGACGTAGGTCAGGAACTTGCCCGCGGTCTTGTTGGATGGCACACACGCCAGGGTCTGCACGAGCAGCACGATGGTCCCGATCCACCGCTTGGTCGACTCGGCGCTGCCCAGCGCGTCCGGAAACGCGTCCGTGAGGTACTGGCCCACAAGGTATCCGAGCGACGAGCAGTACCCCGGGTTGATGAGCACCACGCGCGTCCACGAGTACATGATAGCCATGAACCGGTGGGGCTTGGTGAAGGCTGCGTCAAGGAACGGAGCGTCGCCGCCGGACTGGGTGATGCGGGAGCCGAGCTCGGCGTAGTTGAGCGATGCCACCGATGCGACCAGGGCGCCGAAAATCCACAGGAGGAGCGATGGCAGCGTCGAACCAATGAGACCGAATACCTTGCCCGGGTTGGTGAAGATCCCCGAGCCGATCATCGCGCTGGATTTGTTTATGCATCAGTTATTCGCTGTTCTTTGTTGTCCTTGTTTTTGTTCGCGGCCGTTAAACAACGATAAGTACCCAACAATCAGCGCGGCACCCTGGAACTTGTTGAGGTGCGGCTCGCTCATCCCGCCCTTGCCTGCCGCATTGGGCAGGGTCACCTTTTCTTGATCGGTAAATGTCATTTTGTTCTCGTAACTTGATGCTGGTGTTGATGTGAGGTAGTCAAGATGGGTACGAAAAGAAAAGTAAAGGACGGTGGAGGGAAACCGGCTCGTATTTGTACGCGGACCGAAGGCTGCAGCGAAAAGCGAGAGAAAAAGAAGACAAGGCCCCTCCCTCCTCCGCCCCAATCTTGGCTGGGCGGTCCCGAAAAAAAATAGATATTTGATGAGATCGCGCGGGTATACGGGCCGCTGCAGGTTCAAAATATAACTCTGCCAGTATTTTAAGCTGCAGTCAACCTTAACCAGCCACAAGATAAGATATAAGATAAATTAGATAACTCCGGGCTCTTCCGATGACTCTTGCATATTTTTCTTGCATATTTTCACTCACCAATTATTTAGCTGGCGGAGCTGGTGGGACTGCATGAGCGATGAGATTCTGAATGTTTATGCGGATCACAGCACCCTGCTGTGCATCATCATCGACGACGGGTTGGTGATTGGAGCGCACAACGGATGCTCGGTCATCGATGATCGCCTGCCCGTGGCGTGAATTTACTGGCCGTTGCTCGCGGTGCCCTTCGGATTGGGTCGAGACATGCAACAGCAGGGTAGACGAGAAGGTCATGACGCCAAGCAAAAACGTCTCATTGTACGGCGCCGACGCGTAAAATGGATTCGAGATGCCGAGCACGAGTGGGACTTTCTTACATTGATCAGGTCAGTCAGCGATCCTGCAAAAAATAAAAAGTAACGCACCCCATACAACAATCAGCAGCACGATCTCCAAAATCACGTATTCGGTTGGATTGTAGTACATGCGAACATAGTGGAATTTGCGCTGCATCACGAGACTCTGCTTTGCAGCCCGCAAAAACTGCACATCCGACAGGATCGCGACCGATCCGTACATGGCGACGCAAATGGCGTCGGTGACTCGGAACCACTTGTATAGCGGATCGTAGTATGCAACGAGGGAGACCCAGTTGGCATTCAGATAGGACATTAGGTGCGCGATACTCGAAAACCCGCCGAGGGCGAGGTAGCCCAGCGTTGCAAGGATCGGAAAGTGCTTGCCCATGACATTTTTCATCCCAGGAAGAATGATAACCGCTCGCAAGAGGATCATGTACACGAAGATGGAACCATTCAACCGTTTGGCCATGTTGGAGGCGGTGGTCAGTGGGCCCCAGCCGTCCCAGGTCCCAGAGCTGACGAACCACCCAAGATGGCAGCCAAAGTTGATCAAGTCGATCGCAATGGCAAAGAGTACGCTGATCAGTAAGCTCTTCTGCCTCCCGGTGGCACGGTACGTGTATTTGAGCGCATTATAGCTATTCCTTAATGTTAACGTATTTCCTTTTGCAAAAGATCATGATCGCGCAAATGGCGTTGCGTACATGTGGACGTTGGTAATGAGTGATGGGATCGCCAGCGAGAGGCCCATCAGGCGGGACGCGAGCAGAATCGTGGACGGAACCGAGAGGCAGGTCGTTGACATGTCTGCCTTTCCCAAATATTTTACAAATATTTTTTGGCCAAACACATTTGAAGTATGCTGCCGACGCTCTTGGTACCGCTGCGGGCACCTCCGCACCCGGTGCCACCACTAACGCCCGCGCTGCTGCTTGCAGATGACCTCGTGCCCCCGTTTGAACTGCTCGCTGTCGACAGCGACGAACCCGACCCATCTGGCCACGACGGCCAACCTGGTAATAATAACAGCGACGACAAAAACACCTCGGTGCGCATCAAGGCCGAGCCATCATCGGCAACCAACGGCAACAGCGCAGCAGACCTTGCCGCCTCGTGTGGTTCTCTGGCCAGTAGCGGCAATGGGACCAGCACGGACATGGATGACATTGCCCCGGTGGTGGTGCCCGGTCTGGCCCACCTTCGGTTCTTGCTTGGCGCCGCGTCCCGCCACTACGGCGCCGATGCGGTAGCGCCCGACGCCCCGCTGGTGCAGCTGGTGCAGTCGGCCGTGGCGCTCGCCGGCGGTCCAACGATCACGCCCGCGTCGTCGGACGGATCAGGTGTAACGCAGCGCCGGGTGTCCAAGTGGCACGATCGGCACTGGAAGAACCGCGACGTGCTCTACGACAGCCTCGACCGCGTGATCCGGGACCTCAACCGGTCGCAGGTGCTGCGGGTCTTTGACATGCCCGTGACGGACCTGGAGGCGCCCAACTATTCGCGCACCATTACCAACCCAATGTCGTTTGCGACCATGCGCGAGAAGCTGGCGCGCACCGAGTACCGCAACAAGATGCAGTTTGCCAGCGACATTGAGCTGATCGCCGACAACTGCATCCTGTACAATGGCATCAACTCGGTGTACGGCGGGTACGCGGACCAGCTGCGCACCAAGGCGCGTACGTTGCTTCAGCGCATCGACGAAACGATCGAGGTGGCCCCGGCCAATGCTGACGAGCCGATTCGCACCAAGCGAGAGCACTCTGGAACGCCGTTTTCCACGTCCCAGAGCGCGCTGCCATTATCTGCCACATCGTCTTCGTCGTCGGGAGTGGTGGGCAGTGACGCGCACCAGGTGCAGCAGCAGCAGTTGCGATGCGTCATCAAGCTTGAAGGCGGCGGGAACGGATCCGTGGGTGAGTCTACCCCAACGCCCGTTAGTGCGAGTGCTGTACGTTCTTATTTCCTACGTTTGCCTCTACTTGGCTGACCTTGATACCAAAATGACATGTGAAAACTAGCCCATACGATTGCATCTGGCCCCGACGACGCACGTGGCCCTGGGCCCCCCTCGTATTCCGTTCCGCGAACAGCCCAGTCTCAAATTCGACCCAACCTGGCCACTTTCCATCATCCCACTCCCCATGCCACCGCCACCCTTGCCGCCCTCGTTTACGAACCCGCCTCATAACCGCTCCGTTACGGCAGCCCTGGCGTCACGGCGCAGCTGGCGCGCGCTCCGCATTCACTCTGTAGCGCTGCATGAAGCCCGCGCCCGTGCCGAAGCCGCTACTGCCGCCGCCGCCGCGGCTGCACTGGAAGCCGGCGGGTCGTCGTTGGGTGGTCCCACTGCCGCCATTCCAGCAGCCCCGGCCCTGGGTATTCCGAGCAATGCCATTGTTGCTCCTCCAATGTCGATCCATATCCCGCCACTCGGTGCCGCCGTATACGGCGAGGCCGAGCCGCCGTCCCC
Organism: Blastocladiella britannica; assembly: GCA_025349905.2. Classification (NCBI taxonomy): domain Eukaryota; kingdom Fungi; phylum Blastocladiomycota; class Blastocladiomycetes; order Blastocladiales; family Blastocladiaceae; genus Blastocladiella; species Blastocladiella britannica. The sequence continues at coordinate 5,769 of MU624969.1, forward strand.
CATGACCGAGGTCCACGCGAACCAACTCATGTCCGATGGCCCCGACGTGGCGCGCGTCGAGCTCGAGACTGCACACTGGCAGCTCCGGCGCGCACTGGCTATGGTGCTGGGAGCGTCGGGGTACGACACGGTTGCGGGGGCCAGTATCATGCACGTGCTTGCGGACGTGTGGTGCGACGCGCTCATGAAGATGGCCACCGCGGCAGTCCTGGTCCGCAACGAGGTGCGGCCGCCGCTCGCGGGATCAGACTCTAACATACAGATCGACCCGGCTACACGGGATACAAGGGCACTGCAAGCGGCATTGGCTATGGGCGGATTGACGCCGCTGCAAGTGTATGACCATGCGGTGCTGGAAGTGGTCCGTGGAAGCGCACGGTTGTTGGACTTGGAGCGCCGCGTTGAGGGGAAGCGGCGGGAGGTGGAGCTTGTACGATTTATTCTTATCTTTTTGGTGGGATGTGTTGGCTGACGGCACAATTCCATTCTCAAAGCATGAGGCCACAGGACACGCCTCGTTACCCGATGATCTCGACATGGGCTTATTTGATGACCTTTTCTCTGGGTACGCTTTTCATTTTTTGCCATCCCACCAAAGTGTATATGCTCACCATTGCAACGATCCCGAATAGCGGCGCGATCCTGGCAGGCATGCTCGGCGAGGATATATTTGGGCTCGGATCAGCGCAGCGCATTGGCAGGAAGGCGTCTGCGATCAGCGATGCGCATCTCGTGGACGTCGATGACGACGACGGGCAAGAGGCGGCAGCCAGTCTGGGCCCTGCGCTCTCGAACACTCGCTCCACAGGCCGACGACGACTTCACCAGGAGGACGAATGTGGCGAGTGGCGCGTCGTGGTGTGGGCTCGGAAACCAGTCGTCGCAGCGGGAGAGGAGAGTCCCGCGGCACTCGAATCCTCTGTCGCGCCGCCCGAACCAGTGGAGCCTCCAGCTCCAGGGGTGGTGGTGGGTGATGCGACTGGGAGCAGCACAGCGGAGACCGCAGCAGCTGAGGTGACCGATGCGGACTCGGGAGGCATTGATCTGCTCGACGACTTGGATCTCATGGACGTGGACGTTCCTCCACCGCTGCCAGTGCCAGACGACACTGCAACGACAGTGGATGAGGTAGCGGTGGTGGTGGCTGCAGGTGAGTTGGCTCCGTCCTTGACCGCGGTCGATGCCATTACCTCCGCCACTTCCGACACGGCCGTCCCCACCACCGCCGCTGCACCCACCGTACTCGACGCAAACGAGCCAATAGCGCCACCACCACCACCACCACCACCACCAGTGGCAGCGCCAACCAAAGCCGAGCGAATCCCAGTGGCGGTCCCGGCGCTTTCCGAAGCGCGCGCGACAGCGACCCCGCGCCCCGTGATTGGACTGTTGGCGGCGTGGTACGAGTCGCATCCTCGGTTCAACCAGCTCAACGACGGCGTCTCGTTCAAGGAGGATCCGTACGATCTGACTGGGATGTTCCCATCGGTTATACGCGAGTTCAAAGCGCGGCTGAACGACCGGCAGCAGCGTGCGCTCGAGGCGGTGGAGGGGAAGGCGGATGATCTAGCAGCAAAGAGGCCTCCTGGCGGCGGGCTGAAGCGACGACGTTGAATGATTTCTCTCTTGAACAATTCCTTCCGATTATTGGTCGCGCGCTCGCTCGCTTCGTATTTCAACTCACATTTTTTACTCGTACCAAAGTACGTTCCAGTCATTGACCTCACTCCTTGGTTGGGCCCTTCTCTTTGATCCTGGCCGAGGCCGTCCACTCTGCCCGCACTATATCGCAACGCCAACGTCAACAAATTCAATAACATTCATAGCATCTTAAGAAACCGATATACGATGGCACCCGGCGACGAACGCAAGCGTCGGCGGCCCGCCATTCCGCCCTCGGACGACGAGTCGGACGACGGGTACACGCCGGTCCAAGCGCACAGCAGCAACGGCAGCGCCATTAGCAGCAGCCACAGCAACAGCGGCGGTACCGGTCCACAACCCAAGCGGCCGCGCAAGTCCACGGGCTCTTCTTCGGCAGCCCTGCCCCCACTGCCCAATGCGCTGCTGCACCCACCACCACCACCACCGCCGCTTCCGCTACCCACAATGTCGGCAGCGCCGGCGGGGCCAAGGGGAATGCTCCTCGACGCGGCGGACGGGGCGCCCGTACCGTTCCCCGCCCGATCTCAGGAAGAGCTGGACGATCTCGTGCGCATATTCCAAAAGGACGCGGTCTTGCGGCACCTGAACGAGGCACGACGCGCGGTCGGCGCCGAGCAGCGCGAGCGGGCGCTACTGGAAAGCAAGTGCGCGGGCCTCGTCGACGGGCTCACGGCCATTGGCGGCTGGTGGACCGAGGTATTATCCTTTTTATTTGAATCATTTGTTGACCAACGGCTTACCCAACGAAGAGCAGATTGTCGAGGAGCTCATGTACCTTGCCAGCCGCTTTGATCTGACGGCAGCGCTGACGGACTTGATGCAAGACCAAGGTACGGACTTCTTTTTACTTTCGTTGGATCGCCTCAATTGACGCGCACGAATAGCGACGGCCCAGTCGTCCTTTTTCTCGGCGCTGCTGCACCCAGAGAACGAAGATGCGCTGGAAGATCACCTCAATGCCGCGCACGCGACTGCCCGGCAGCTTGTTGCGGCCCTAGTGCGTCATTTCGATCTCCACCCGCCACCCCCAGCAACCGCAACAGCTCCACCGCCCGCGCCTCCACCCAGCGTCCCCGCAGAACTAGCATCCACGCGTGATCGCCTAGCTCGGGCACGAGGACAACTGACGACGCGCGAGCGCGAGCTGGCGGCAGCGACACTGGCGCGCGACGACGCACTGGCAAGGGCCGAACGCGCCGAGGCCGAGGCCGCGCGCTGGCACCGCGAAGCTGACCGCCGGTCGAGTCGCACACACTCCGCCACGTTCGCTGAATCGTCCGGTGGTAGTGGTGGGGGACCATTGGCAGCGGCTAGCAGGCACGCGAGCGAAGCCGACTTGTTGGCGGCGGCGGTATCCGTCATCAAGCCCGAGCAGCTGCCCGCTGCCACTTCCTTTGCCGCAAGCATGGATATCACGACTTTATCCACAGTCGCCGATTCCCCGGTAATTACGGATGGTGCGGCAGCCGCTGCCAGCGCCCGAGGACTCGCTGGATCGCCCGTTGGAGGCCAGTCTCAACCGCTGCTCGGCGGCATCAGTGTTGGTGGGAATAGCGACAACAGCGCCGCCGTCGCAACCACGGGATCGCCGTCGGTATCGGTCCAGACCGCCAGTGGACCCGTCATGCTGCCCGCGTCCCTCGCAGCCGGCCTCGACCTGCTGTCGGGCGAAACGGTTGCCAAACTCGTTGCCGAGTCGGCAATGGCGCGCGAGCTCGAGGTGATGGCGGACGCGCTGGCGGCCGCGCGCACCGAAATCGACCAGGTTCGGCACGAGACCGAGGTCGCGGTGCGCGTCTTGTCGGTGGTCGTGGATCGGAATGGTGCGCGTCCAGCTGCTGGCAGTAATGGGAGCGGTGGGAGCAGCATGGGCGACTCCCCACGCGACTGGATGGCTTCGTCGCATGGCGGTGCCGCGGATACCAACTCGGCTGCCGGCGACGGCAAGTCGCCCATTCCATTGCCGCCACTGACCTCGACTGAGCTGTCCACGGCGCTGGGTACCGACCCGCTTCCAAGTGTTGCCGCGCTCGCTGCAGCTGCACTGAGCGTTGCGCGCAATCGCGCGGCCGAGGCAGCAGCTACTCGCGATCGGGAAGTGCAAGCAGCCCGGGCCCGTGCCAGTGCGGTGGCCGGTGAGCTGGCAGCGGCTCGCGCGCAGCTAGATGCACTGGTGGCGCAGACCGCTGACGCGGCGGCCGCGGACCGGTCGGCGGCCGAGGCTGACGTCAAGCGCATGGCTGACGAGGTGGCGCGCGTACGCAAGCAGCGCGACGAGCTGCAGCGCGAGCGCGATGCCATCGCCAGCCGAAATCATACCGCGTCAGTCGCTGACGGAACCACCACTGCGGCCAATGGAGACGGCACCTCAAATCTGGTCGAGCGCGACGCGATCGAGGCCTTGCGGCAGCGCGTGGCGTCGCTCGAGGTGGAGGTGCGCCGGTGGCGGGCAGTCGCAGCTACCGCTGGGAACGACGCGGGCACGGGGCCGGCGTGGACGCAGGCGGCGCGCGAGATGGTGGGTGGCGCCGAGCCAGCCGAAGTGGTGGGCCGGTTAGAGGCCAAGCTGCGCGAGATGGCGGGGTCGCTGCGCGTTGGCGGCGGCGAAAGTGACGGTCCAGTCGCATCGTCAGCGACACCGTCAGCACCACGAGCATCAATGGCAGTCGATGCGGCCACGATCGCTGCTGAAGTGGAGGACCTGCGAGCCCAGCTCGAAACGGCGCAAGCGACCGTCACTGCGCTAGCGACCGAGCTCGATGCGACCGCCGAGGCGCACGCGGTGGCCACCGCTAAGCTCGCGCAGCACGCGTCCGCGGTGCGGTCCCGCGACGACCTCGCATCGCGGCTGGCCGCCGACAAGGCCAAGCTGGACGGCAAGATTTTGTTTTTGCGAAAACACGCCGAGCAGCTCAAGGCCGACTCCGACGGCGCACGCAAGACGCGGGCCGTCGCGCTCGAGGCGCTCAGGGCCGCGGACGAGCGCGACCGCGCCGCCGCCGCCGCCCATGCCGCGGTGCTGGCTGAAGCGCGGGCGGCCATGGAAGCGGCGGCGCGCCAGGACGCGCGCGCGTACGACCTCGAAATGCACGCGGCCAACTTGGCCCGCGCACTCAAGGACGCCGAGGACCGGATCGCGGCGGCCGCGGCGGCGGCCGAGGAGCGCGCGCGCGAGGCTACCACCGCACGGGCACTGGAGGCTACCGCTCGCGCTCAGGCCGAGGCCATGGCTCGCGCCGTGCTGGACCACGAGGCGGTGATTGCGCAGCTTCGGGTGGCGGCAGCAACCACATCATCATCAACTGCAACAAGTGGTGGTGGTGGGAACAATGAGGCGGCAGGATCGGCGCTGCTGCAGCAGTACCGGCAGCTGTTGCAGTGCAGCGTGTGCTCCGGCGCACGGCTCAAGGACACGTGTATCACGCGGTGCATGCACGTATTTTGCCGCAAGTGCGTGGATGCACGGCTGGAGACGCGGCAGCGCAAGTGTCCGACGTGTGCCGAGCCGTTTGGGGCCGGCGATGTGCGGGCGATCTACATGTAGCCTTTTTTTCTTTTTTTTTGCCGGGTTTTTCGAGTGGCGCAGTTGGTTGTGTCGCTGCTCTCTTTCCGCATTAACAATCGTGTGGTAAATAATTTTTCCACTCGTCCCTCGGTCCCCCGCCCTATTTAAATTATCGCTGGTCGGTCCAAGATCCACACAACGACCATCGAATTTTGAAATTGGTACATATCACACATCGTGTAAAAAGGAGAGAGGTTGGAAAAAACGCCTCCTCTTTCTAGCCCGCTTTCACAAATCGTCCTAATACTCACACATAATTCTTTGGTGGTATACTCGCCTCCCTTGCGCTCCTGCAACAGATATAAAGAGAGATAAAAAAAAACATACGCCACCTGCAGCAGCAAAAAAAAAATGGCGGCAACCACCACCACCACCACCATCGGCATTGCCAACCTGCCCAACCAGACGCACAAGATCGTGTCGCGCGCCGGCGCCACCATGACGCTGATGGTGTGCGGCGAGTCGGGCCTGGGGAAGACCACGTACCTGAACACGCTGCTGACCACGTCTATCAAGCCGTACCGTGACCCGTCGCGGCGCCGCGATCAGCTGGCGCGCAAGACCATCTCGATTGATGTGCAGCGCGTGTCGTTCGAGGAGCACGGGTTCGAGACCGTGGTCAACCTGGTCGACACCCCCGGGTTCGGCGACTACGTCAACAACCGCGAGGCGTGGCAGCCGCTGGTCGATTTCGTCGACGGGCAGCACGAGAGCTACTTGCGCCAGGAAATGCAGCCGGACCGCGGCGACGTGCTGGACGGGCGCGTGCACGCGTGCCTGTACTTTGTGTACCCGTCGGGCGGGTCGCTGCGCGCGCTTGATGTCGAGGCTATGAAGAAGCTCGGATCGCGCGTCAACTTGATCCCGGTCATTGCCAAGGCCGACACCCTGACCCCGAAGGATCTTGCTTTGTTCAAGCGCCGGGTATGTCTTCCCCTTTTTTTCTTTCTGCATTCAATGATTTGACATGTGCGTGTGAAAATCAAATCAAATCAGATCCGCGACGCCATCGTGCACCACAACATCAACATCTACGCGCCGCCGCTCGACGACCCGGACACGCACACGGCCGCAGAGGCGCTTGCTGCCGCCTGGCCGTACGCGGTCATTGGTTCCGAGGACGACGTGACCACCTCGGACGGCCGAGTGGTCAAGGGCCGCGCGTACCTGTGGGGCGTCTCGGAGGTGGAGAACGACTCGCATTGCGATTTCCGCATGCTGCGCGACCTTCTCATTCGGTACTTTTCTCTTTTTTTGTCCAATTCATTCCCGAAAAAAAAAAAATTATTCTCACTTAACAAATAAAACATAGGTCGCACATGCTCGACTTGATCCAGTCCACCGAGGAACTCCACTACGAGCAGTTCCGCGCAACGCACCTGGACGCGTCGGGCCGTTTGATCTCGAGCTCGACCCGTAAAGACGCCAAGTTCAAGGAGGAGGAGGACATGCTCCGACGCCGGTTCGCCGAGCAGGTCAAGTCCAAGGAGGCCATGTTCCGCCAGTGGGAGCAGAAGCTCATTGCCGAGCGCGACAAGCTCAACAAGGACCTCGAGCACGAGCACTCGTACATCACCGCGCTCACAGCCGAAATCAAGGCGCTCGAGGAGAAGATGTCGGGCAAAAAGTAAAAAAAAAAATTGCGTTTATTGGTGTCGTCGCCCACGAGGGAAATATATTGCGAGGTAGACTTTTTTGATCCACAATACCCTGTATAAAGAAATCAGAAATGGTGCGTATGACAATCAACACGGCGCTCGTCAACATTCCACCACCACCTGCGACAGCCGCAACGACAACTCCTAGGAATCGATCACAACACAACACTGGTCCTGCGGTTCCCAAGGTGAGATGGACGGCTGTGGAGACCGAGGCGCTGCTTCGAGCAGTTCAAGAGCATGGAAAGCGATGGACACATATCAATACCCTACACGGCGCGAATGGAACGATCGATCAGATATTGGCGCGGCACTCTGTAGCGCGGCTCGCGCAAAAACACTGGGGCATAGTGAATGGAAGGAAACGAGCACCCCTTCCCGAACTTGTACCGCAAACTTCGATAGTAGTGGATGTAGTGGCCAATGTATCGGGTGCAGCAGATGATGCTCCAAACCCAACTGATCCGAGCGGCGATTTGCCGTCTCCAAATCCCACTGCTGGAATTGCGGATGAATCTCCAGTCGAGCCGCTGATCGAAGCTCCGTTGAATGTAGCGGTTGTACCCGAGATACCCCTGTTAATTGCTTCTCCCCCGTCACCAGCGACTGTACCGACGATATCAGATCCTGATCCGAGCGTCGTCATTTCCCCTAATGATGTGCGATTGTGTAGATTTTGCTTCATATTTGGACTCGATCCTCAATGGACATATGAGATATCACAGATACCCATTCAGGACACTGCGATTCCCATGCATGCTCGTACACTCGCGCACCACATGTCGCTGTACCCGCCAGAACGACAATCGATGGCCTACGAAGCCATCCACGCCAAACACCTGTACAGGACCGCCGTGACCCAAAAGACGAGCCACCTGATTGCCGCATTTGACGACGTCGCGACGCGCGTGGTGATTGACGGCATTTACTTGCCCTTCCGCACCAGCAAGTTCCAATATCGTCGCCCGACTCCATTGCCCATGGGCGACGTTGTTCGGCAGTGCCAGGAGGCATCGCATAAGGTCCCCGTGAACCAAAAAGTACTGGCCAAAGTCGTCCGACGCGTGGTTCGGGAGAAATGGAGCACGGAAATGGGCGTGCATGCGATTATTGGGTAGGATTCAATTTGTTTACTTGTTGATCCTGGAACTGAAAATGATGTGTAGGGCGACACCATGGCTCCAGTCGTGGCTCGAGACATGCGTGCCGATCCCTCAAGTACGCTGGTTCTTTGAGATGATGGACCACTATCTCGCGGTCTACTTGGACTCGGTCGACTTTGATATCGTCGAGTGCAAGCGCTTCTCTTTGCTTCGTGCGCCATTTAGCACGCAGCCTCGTGGAGATAGCGCCAACAAGAGATTGGAGCTGCAGGGCGACCCGAAATTGATGCTAGGCCCATTGGAAACCCAGCACGCCATGGTGGTTGCAAGGAGAGCACTGGCGCCGGGAACTACTGTGCGCAAACTGGTTGGCGTCAAGGTCAAACTGACTCGCGACGACAAGGCCGACATGTTCAATGCGGGACCCACCGCGTACATGTCGCTGATCCGAGACTTTGACAACGAGTGCCTGTTGGCGGGACCCATTCGGTTCTGTAACCACGACTGCGACGCCAACGCCAAGTTTGAGAAGTTCAAGGGTAATGTCGCTTGCGTTGCCGTGAGGCACATTCGAGTCGGAGAAGAGATCACTGTATGCCCTTTTTATTATACTTGTTATATTTATTTCCACTCAAAGACGCAATGGACCAGGTGAATTACCGAAAGGAATACTTTCCAGACGGCGAGTGTTTGTGCAGCAGTTGCGAGAGCCGCGCCGAGGGAGCGTTTGATCCGTTGTTGCAGCAGCAGCAGCAACGGCGTGCACCGCCATCTCAGTCGCTGAATGAGACCAACAACGGAAACGCACCGCGCGTGCTGGGAACGCGAAAACGCCGACGAGAGCAAGCGGATAGCATTAGAAACACGAGAGGGTCGCCGCAACCACCGCCACCAGTCCGAGACACCGTTGCGCACAAGCGTAGAAAGCGGGATGCAGCGCTCCCGATCGGAAAATGGCTGATACAAGCGAGCATGGTAGCGACCACTCGCGGCAATACCTGGCCGCCGCACTTTGCACCGAGTGATTCCGGTGACGACGATGACGATGACCAACCTGACGACGACGACGACGATGGTGAGCCAATCGTACCCGCACCCATCTCGGAGAGCTCATTCACGGGGCCCACATCCACCCGCGGTCAAGTCCCGACCCGATTGCATTCGGTGGTGGACCATCTCGTGCACATGCACCACGTTGTCGAAGTGGCCGCGTCGTGTGTCGCCGCGTCGCGCGTACGGATGCTCGCTCGCCCGCTCACTTGCTTCGAGTGCAAGTGTCCCGCGTACGGGTACCATGCGACCGCCGAGGGGACCATTGCGTGTCTCAAGTGCGTGCGCAACTGGGTGCTATTTGGGTACCCGTGGCCGGAGCGCGGAGGTGCCGTCGCTGGTGCGGAGGGTCAGCAGTTGGAAGACATGGACATTGGCGGTCCAGAAGAACCCTTGAACAGCAGGCGGCAAGGTCGCAGCATCACCCAAAGCAGCAGTAGTCGCACAAAGGGCGGTATTGACGTGACCGAGCTTCTCAATTTCGTGGACCGACGTCAGAGATCTCCGACAACAGGAGGAGGCAGCGAGTATCGCCTACATCGTCTGATGGCGCGTCTCTGTCCGTCCTCAGCCGAGCAGACCGCGTTCAGGGGCATAACTCTTCCGGGTGGTGGTGGTGGTTCGCGATACACGGCTGCGCACTGAACCGAGTTTCGGATGCAGAAATCCGTGATGGAAGTGAAGTGGAACAAAACGTCCGTTTTATGGCCAACGGAATTCTTCAGTCCTTGTTTTTCCTGCACCAAACCAAGCTGTTTTTCTCGTTGCTTTTTCTTGCTGGAA
>MU624971.1:0-15542 GCA_025349905.2 Blastocladiella britannica
TCTCTGCTGCACCAGTCGCACAATTGGTGTAGTGCCCGCATAGCGGACGAGATCGCCGGTGAGATGGAAACTTTCGAAAGCCCACTCAGCCGTGTGACAGAAGAGAAGTGCCCGCTCTCTTTCGCAATCATCCTATTTTGTTATTTTTTTTTTTCCCTGGCACCCTTCCCGGCACCCTTCCCGGCACCGAGCAATTTTTTTTTTCTCTCTCTGCAAAATCAAGACCCAGCGCCTTTTTTGTTTTGAAAAACGATAACAAAGAGGTTCAAGAGAAACAATACCAAACATCAAAAAAAAGATGCAAGCCAGAGCTACGGCCACGTCCCAAGTCGACGATTCTTCGTCTTCAAGTTCTCCGGTCGGAAAGCGGAGGATATCCGAGGTGCAAACATCGTCGTCGGATGTGTCAATCAAATTGTTGAATGATGTTGTTGATGATGTTGATAAAGCGAATGCTGATGCTGCTGTGACTGGCAGCGACGGCGTTGAGCCAGTCGCCAAGCGGGCTCGGCTCGGCGCTAGTTTGACCAGGACCGCTGCTGCGGTGAATGACGGCCATGCCCACAAGTATGTGGTGGCAACAGCACCGGCGGCGTGCCCCTTTGTCGATCCAGCGACGGGCAGATTTGTCAGCACGGAGGCGATGGGGTCGGACGAGTATATGACCTGGCTCATGGCCGGCGATGCCAGCCAGGCCGCCAAGCTCGCCGTGCTCGGCGCATACGCAAGGGCATCCCCCAACGACATCATCCCGTATGTTTTCTAGTTTTTTTCCGTCGTTTTTCTCGTTATTGGTTCCAAGCACCGGAGGGACTCACAGGACCATAAACAATATCAGTGCCCTCCGCCGCCTGACGTCGCAAATCATTGGCATCTTCAATAACTGGGCGATCCGCGCCATCAAGGACACGGACGCGACCATTGCCGAGGCAGTCTGCGCCGCGCTTGCAACGTTTCCCCTGACCAAGGCATCGACCAGCCTGTTCAACGGCTGGCTGCCCAAGGTGCTCAAGTACTTTGTGCGCAAGTTCCCGAACCACGAGCAATGTATGATGCCCCTATACCTTTCTATCCTTGTTTCCTTGCTGATTTGGCCCGTATTCTCACTCGTCCACACCATCTCACCTGTCACAGCAATAAAAAAACCAGCAGCCGCACTCTTGGCTCGGATCGACACCCTCCCAGCAGACCTGCCAATCCCCCGTCCTGCACTGGGCAGCAATTATGGTGCACCACCGCCGGGCTGCCGCCGCCCCGTGATCAACAAGGACCTGGTGTGCAAGCCGTCGCGGGATCTGTCCACTGACTCACTGCTCTCTTCGTCCTCGTCATTGCTGAGTAACAACAACGGAGCGGCGGCCGCACCTGCATCACGCACCGCTGCGTCGGCCATCCCATCGCACGTGTCGACCAGCCGTGCCTCGAGCCCTTCGGAATCAACCGCTGGAGATTCCCCATTGGCGTCGCCCGCGCAGGGCCTGATCACGCGTCGGGCCCGGCCCGCGCCGCCATCGACCGGCACGTCGCCATCCCACTCGCCCGTAGGCTCCCCGACCGACCCCTTGGCCCCGGGCGCCCCGCGGCCGATCCTCAAGAAGCTGACGTCGACGCGCCGCATCCGACGCACAGTGTTGTGGCGCGACGAGCACGGGCAGCAGCTGGAACAGGTGCGCGAGTTCGTCTCGGACGTGTCGGAGCTGGGCACGGGCGGGATCCACCACACGGCGGCCGAGGCGCGCGCGCTCGAGGTGGCCGAGTCCAAGGGTGCGCTTGGGACCAAGCTCGAGCCGCAGATCGAGTTTATCGCACCCGTGCCCTGGTCGTTTGTTAAAGTACACCATCGCGGGATTGCGTCCGCCGATACTCAACGCGACCGCCGCCGGCCGCCACACGACACGGTTGATTTCGGCCGGGCGTCTGGTGTCCATGGCGAGTTGTCGGTGGCAACTCCCGCCGAGCCCCCAGCCTTTGAGCTTGGGTCCATGCCCCGTGGGTACGACGGCCGGGTACAGTATGCGACGCACTGGGAAACGGTATTATTGTCTTCTTTTTTAATTCTCATTGCAGAGCGTCAAATCAACTAAACGTTTGCATTCCCATACTTTCCCCCTCTATCCTCTTCCTCGCCTTCATAATTGTGTCGTCTGGTCTCGTCGGTGGCACAACGATTGAATCTCCATCGCTTCTCTTCGAAATTTTCTCCATATGATTCACAGAAATCGGCCGACACGATCGCCAAGGAAATCAAGAACCCGATCCTCAAGACCTACATGCAATTCGGTCGCACCGCGATGCCCAGCTACACTGCGCCGCCTCCCACCATGTCGTTTGCACCCGGGTACAACGGGATCCCGACCGCCGTGTCGTCGTTTGCCGCTGCCGCCGCTGCGGTATCAGCCGCGCCGACGACGTCGCTCCCACTACAAGCACCACCACAGCACCAGCAGCCGCAGGTACCAGCGGCCATGTCGTTGGCGCATATGCCGGGGTTGCAGGCGCTGCTGGCCCAAGTGGCCGCCAGTCTTCCCGTATCGACCGCAGGGGCAACAGGTTCGACGCTGGCGACGGGCGTGTCGATGCCACAAGCAATGGCTCAAGCACCACCATCGGCAGCAGCGGCGGCCACTGCCGCCATGCAGCTCCAGTTGTTGCAGGCGTTTGGCCAGCGACCTTCGCAATGGAAATGAGGTCTTCCACCACGCAATATAAATATCATATCGTTCATTCTTAAATATATTTCTTTTTAAGACTGCCGCGGCAACGACGCAAGTTGGAGTGCTGCTGCTGCCGGCGGTGGCGGTAACGCTGCTGGCGGCAACAAGGTACCAAACCCAGGCGCCGTTCCTGCTGCCGCCGAGAGCATCGGCGGTGGACCGTGGCTCAGCGGGATGTTTGGGGCCACAAACGTGAACGGCGCTCCGCCAACGCCCATGCCGGCCGGATTGGATGTCCGTCGCGCCGTTTGAAACTCCAACGGCTGCGGTGGCGGCTGGGAATGAAGTTGGGGAACCGTCATGCGACGCGGAGGAGAGCTGATCCGAAACTGCGACGTCGATCCGAGCTGCTGCTGTTGTAACAAGAGCTGCTGTTGTTGCTGCTGCTGCTGCTGCTGCTGTTGCTGGTGGTGGTGTTGGAGGAGCAGCTGGGTGGAGGCCAAAGTGCCAGGAGCTGCGGCGCCCGCGCTCGGAACCAACGAAAACTGGAGCGACGAGCCCGGCACCAACATGCCCACGCCGGTCCCAGCACTACCAGCACCAGCAGCGGTCCCGCCACTGGCATGATGGTGTGCGCTACTCCCTGGTGGGACTAAGTAGTACCGCAACGGGCTCGTGATGTGCGGTGCCATAAGCGTCCCTGGCGGTTGCTGCTGAACGAGGGAAAGCGGCTCAGGGACCGCCACCGCCGTCAGCGGCGCCGCGAGAGTGCCGTACATGGAGATGGCCGCGGACGAGACCGGCGCGAGTGTAAGCGGAAGCATCCCGGCCGCAGCAGCTGCCGCCGCCGCCGCCGCCGCTTGCTGATGTTGTTGCAACTGCATCTGTTGCTGCTGCTGCTGCTGGAGCGCCAGCATCGCGGCGCGCTGCGAGGCAGCCACCGCCGCGCGCGCATCTACCTGTGCCATGAACAAGAGCCGCGGATCGGTCGCCGGGTCGCCCACCAGCGGCTCGGCCGGGTCGCGGATCCAGATATTGTCGGCGGCCAGCTGCCCTTGTTCGTGCGCTTGCCAGGCGGCGTCGAACGCACGCATCAAGTTGCCCGTCCACCGGCGCGTGTCAAACAACGGGCAGGTCTCGCGGCCCAGGAACAACAGCCGCTTGAGCGCATACAGTTCGCCCGAGGTCTCGAGCCGGTGCAGCGTCGGATTGAAGACGATGCCGCCACCAACACCACCCAGTGTCATGGACATGCTGTTTTGCTGCAACAGCGCACTGACGGGCGGGAGAACGGGCGGGTGCGCCGTATTCAGCGACATGGCCGCCATCGACCCGCCCATTCTTGTCGCCGCGGTTGAGGTTGCCCCTATTGCCGCAGAAACGGCCGCAGTTGGGTACCGCGGCACAATGTCGACGCGGTACGACATGGCCAGCGCCACGGCCCGATCCTCGTACTCGGCCTCGCTCCCGACAATCATGTGCTCGCCATACCCGGTCGCGAGCGCCACCGATGCCGCCACGCGAGAGCACAGCTTGTAGCGGTACCGCGGGAAAGTCACGATGGGCGTCCCTGAAAACAAAATGTCGCAGGCGGTCGTGTGCGCATTGCACTCGGGCGTATCCAGGAATAAATCGACGACGCGGCCGCGCGAAATGTGTTGGTGTTCTGAATGAATGCAAAAAAAAAGTAAGTTTGAGGGAAAAGAAAAGACGAAAAAGAAAAACATACTCGGTGCAACGTCAGTAAAAATGACACGGCTTGCTACCTCAACACCAGCAATTTCCATGGCGGTGCGCTTGAGGTACTGCTCACCCTGCGCCGGAAACCGCAACAGCCACAAAATGGCATGCGGGACCCGCGTGAGGATGCGGCACCAGGTGGCAAACGTCACCGGATCCAGCTTGTACAGCTGGTTAAAGTTGGCGAGAATCACCGTGTCCTTGGACAAGCCGGGGAAGATCTCCTGGCGCATTCGCCAGCGCTGGTCCTCGTCGGCCTGCCAGCGCACCTCGGGGTCAATCTGGCGCACCAGCGCGGACGGCGACGCTGCCGAGTCGGCCGAATCGGTGGGCGGAACGTCGTCGCGAAAGCCCTGGTTGTGGTCATTGACCAGGTACGAGTGGGGCAAAAAGATCAGCTTTTCAGTGTAGACATGCGTCGTGTCGGCTGTAGACTCGACCATCGCCGGCGTCACGCGGCCCGGGAACGCGAGGTCCGGTGGGGCCACAACGGGGTCCACGATAAAGTAATCGATCCACCCAACCGAGCCCAGCGTGCCCGCAAAGCCCATGTACGCCACCTGCACGGGGGCGCAGCGGGCGGCAAAGACCTCGTTGAGGGCGCCCTTGGTGTAGCCGTTGAGATTGACGAGCACGTGGATGCGGTCCACGCGGTTGATTTGGTCGCAGACGCGGCCCGCGTCCCAGCCAGTCACGTCAATAAAGTGCTCCGAGTCGCGCTCAATTTTGGCTCGGAACGGCGATCCGTCATTGGGCGAGAGCGAGTAGCAAAACACCTCGAAGCGCGAGCGGTCATGGAACCCAAAGATCGACTGCGTCAAGTGGCTGAGTGGGTGGTTCATAAAGTCGGAGCTGACGTATCCGATGCGAAGCCGCTCGCCCGGCACTCGCGGGACGTCCGGGTAGCCCGTTGCTGCTGGGAACCATGGGGCCGTGTACACATTGTGCACCATGCGCGCTGCATTGCGGTACGAGATGAGGCGGATTTGGCGCGCATTGAGCGGGTAGGTGAACGTGTGGAACGGCAATACGCTTGGGACAGGAGGTGGGGGCACGTGCTGGGCCGCTCGAATCGCAATCAGGCGCATAGGACTCGCGTTCTCAGACAGCGGGAAGCCGCCGCACCACTCGAGCTGGCCCTGGTACGCATCCAGTTGGCGGTCCGTGAGCTCGCGGATCTTGACAAAGCTCGAGTCGCGATCCTGCCAGCAGCAAATGAACTGCTGAGTGTTGACGTAGTTGGTGAACGCCTCAATGAAGGTGGGGTTCGAGGCAAGGGCGCGGCGGTAAAGTACAACCGCCTCGTCGATCCGGCCAATGTCCTTCATGGCGTTCGCCAGATTGGCCAAAGCAATGTCAAAGTCGGGCTGCAGCGTGACGGCCCGTTCGTACATGGAAATGGCCTCCATGACGTGCCCTTGATCTTTAAGGACCTATTTTGATAACAAAACAAGCATTGACAGTCAGTTGCTGGCAGAGTGATATTCATCAAAAAAAAAAAAAAAAAAAAAATATTGCGTACGCTGCCCAAATTAGTGTACAAGTGGACGTGGTTCGGATCCTGCGTCAGGCCAGTGTGGTAGTACTGCGTTGCGAGCCCAGGTTGACCAAGCGTCACGCACATGACACCCATCAAGTTACACGTCTGCGGGTGAATGTGGAGCGCGAGCGAGACGTAGTAGAGAGCGAGGGCGGATGCGACCTGCCCAACGTCCTGGCACATTTTCGCCAGCATTTGCAGCACGATGGCCGTGGCCGCAGCCTCGGCAGGTGGCAGAGCCGCAGGGGAAAGGCCGCGGACCGCAAGCGCGCTAGCGCCGATCGCAATGGCTCGTGGTGGCGGCACAAATGCCGCGGACGTCCCGAGCGCCGCCGCCACATCGGACACGATCGTGTCGGGATCCAAGCCAACTGCCCGCAGCGCCGAAATCAGCTCGGTGCGTGCACCGTCCGTGTCGCCCTTGGCGAGGCGCAGCGAGGCTTTGGCGTGCAGCAAGTCGCGGCGGCGCTCGGCGGGCCACAGCGCCAGATCGGCGGCAGCAAATGTGCGTTCTGCGCGGTCGTATACGGAAATAGCCTCGTCCCACTGCGCCCTTGCACAGAGCATGGACACCAGGTTGCGCGCGCCGTCATAGTACTCCGGCCGCAAGTCGACAGCCACACGGTAGCAGCGCTCGGCGTTGGGCTCGTCTCCAAGCGCGCGGTAGGTGGTGCCCAAGTTGGAGTAGGCCTCGGCAAAGGACGGATCGAGGTGCAATATGAGCTGATTGTAGTACGCCGAGAGCGGATAGAGGCCCAGCGAGTAGCAGGTGCATCCCAGGAGCAGGAGCATTGGGATCGACGCGGGACAGACTAAAAACAGTGTCTGCAGCACCGAGAGTGCCGCTGCAAAGTCGCCAGCATTGTAGCGCACGTGTGCGAGCTGCAGGAGTTGTTCTATTCAGTTTAGAGGTTGTTAGTTGAACGTGTTGAAAAAAGAGAGTGAAAAAGAGAAAAATTGAGGACCTTGTGAATGCTGGCTGAGCGCAATGTGCGATGCAGGCGTAGCAGCAGCAGGCGCGAGCGGCAAGGCCACGGCGGAAAAGGGAACCACTTCCCCATTGGGGAGGCGAACAGGGCCGCTCGGCGCCACTAGGGGGTGCGCGTGCGCCTGCAAAGGCGGTGGGAGAATCTGCCCGAGCGGCGCATGCTGTGATGGGTATCCGTGGCCTGAGAAAAACTATTTTGGGGTGGTGAGCAGGCAGGTATAAATAGACAAGAGCGATGGTATCGCACCTCTTTTCGCATGGATTCGGCAAAGGCAGACTGGACTCGTGCAGGCGACCCCGAGAGTGAGCTCCCACGGCCATGCGAGCCAGCGTGCAAGGCATGTGCGTGGGCGTGAGCTACCGCGCGCAGACTCGAGATGGACGGGGCGCGTCCTCGCGAGGAGCCCGTGGCAGAGGGAGACAATGCCGAGGGGCTGCCGGGGGCGTCGCCGGTCGACTGCATCGCAAAGGCCTGGCGCACGGGCGACTGGACTACCGCAGCGGCCGTGTAAGCCTGCGGCGTGGCTGAGCGGCGGTACGAGGTGGAAATGTCCAGCGTGGGCGGGGCCGTGAACGGCTTTTTCATGTCATGGTGGCCGTCGCCCTGCTGTTGCTGCTGTTGTTGCTCTGGGTGCGACGAGGACGATCGCGCTGGCTGGGCCATGCCGAGCGAGGAGGACGAGTGCAGCGACGACATGGAGCCCGTTGGTGACGAGAGGCGACCATCGCGGCCGACGGTTGCTATTGGCCAGGGCGGGATGGTGTGGATCGGGCCGGTGGTGTCGCTTTCGTCTTGATTTGCGGACATTGTTAATATTCCTTTTCTTTTGGCGGTGGATCACGACCAGGGTCGGTAGGGCGGGCAGGACGCGGACAAAAAATTGAGGGTCGGCGCTTTGGAATGCCTCGGTCTCGGTCGTGGAAGAGGAAAAAAAAAAACTCTCAGCCACGCACGCACCTTGGCTGCTCAGTCCATACAAACTTTATAAGGAATGGCCGCCGTCGTCCACTGCGATGAGGCCACCGCCAAGTCGCGCCACCTCGACCACAAGGTCGTGAACCTGACGCGCTCGCACCTGGTGCTGGTGCTCGACCGCCACGAGTCTGGCCGCTGGTCGCGCCTGCCTGCCCCGGCCGTGCGGCCCTTGTCCTCGGTCTCGCACTGTACCTGCAACCGCAACAACGAGGTCACTGGCACCACCGGCGCCTATGTCTATCGCCTGTCGGTTCCGAGCGCGTTATCCTCTCCCCCATTCGGATTGGAGGACGAGGTCGACAATCAGGACGTGTCCCGACAGACACAGACTCCATTTTCGTATTACATTGCATTCTTTTATGGCAACCCGCTCGTGGGCTCTTTCAAGGCCGGCGTCAAGGCGTACGACGCCGAGCCCACCCCACAACAGCTGCTGGTCGACTATGGCGCGGTCTCAGCCTACCGCACCGAGGTTCTGTTTGGCGCCGGCGTGCACGCGCTCTTCACTGCCGTCGCCATTCCGGGCTCGACCGTGGTCTTTGAGGTGCGCGAATCGTCGCACCTACACCGGTCGCTCCCTTCCAACAACCCGCTCGCGCCACCGCCCTGTCGCTGGCACGGCATCTCCTTCACGGGCGACGACGACTGCGCATGGCCGGCTCGATTCCTGTTCCGCGGGATGCGGCACAACAGGTGGCCAACCGTGGGCCCACGCCGTGTCATTGGTGCGAATCCTCTGGTTGCCGAGGTTCGGGAGGTGCAGCAGCGCGAACTACGCGTCACGGCCGTGAATCTGGACGAAGTGCCAAGAGGTGCCGATGTGGCTGCCGCCGTCATGAGTCTGATGGTGGAATTCAATGTCGTTTGCATGCTCAATGCTCAGGATGGTCGCATGGAGCGCGCAATAGAGCAAATGCACGATCGCGGGGTCGCTGTTATTCGTCGTATGTCTTGTTTTTATTTTATTATTTTCAGGCGAGCCCTATTAACATGTTGGTTGTGTCTAGACGGCGATCTCGCCATCATGTGCGAGTTTCCTGTCATGGAGGAGCTCGTAATACCATTCCGTGTTTGCGAAACGACCCTCGTGTGCGTTCAACTTTGCAATCATTTGATCCTGTCAGAAGAGATGGAATCCTGACCCCCACCTTTTGAACTAGGCACCACGCAACTGGCTTCATTTTCATCCGCCTGCTCCTCCCACACGGGGGCTCTTGCTCGCTGATTTTGTTTCGACTGCAATCGTCCACGCGGCCCATGGCCCACACCCGCCGACTCTCGCTGGGATCGTCCGTGGCGTCTGCGTCACACGGCACCGAAATGGCCGCCACGCGCCTGTCGCAGGCGCTCGACATTGCGTCCTTTATTCGCGCCCGCGGGTTAGCTCATAAGGGCGGCGTGCTGCTGGTCGGAGACGTGGGTGTGCGTCCCCCACCCCCACTTGGGCCCGAGTTTACGCGCGCTAACGCCGGCGCCCCGACTGGGAACGACTGGGCGGGACGCCACGCTTCTTGTGCGTGTATGTGCTGTTCATGCGAGTACGCCACGCTCCGCGACACGCTGTGGCAGGCGTCCAGTGCGAGCACGGCAGTCGATCTTTTTCGCGACGCCCGTATGGACGTGATGGCCTCGCGGTTCATGGAACTGGTGTCGGTGACATCTGATCCGTGGAAAGCTGACCCAACAGTGCTGGCCGATTTGCAGCAGGGGCAGCGCACTCGGTGGATGTGGCTCTCGTCGCCAGGAGACCTGGCCTTTTCATTCGACAATGCTTATGCGGACGATGCGGCCAATGCCGCTCCTAGGATTCCCGTAGGTGGGGGGCGGCACCGACCCATGGAGATTGGTTTGGAGCGCTCCACAGTTGCCGTGCCACTGCTGGCATCCCGACTTCGCCAAGGCCAATCAGGTGGCGCGGCTGAGCTCTGGGACATGGAAGTCGCGGCCGTGTACCTTGCCGACAATTCGGACCAAGCAAAGCGTGGGTTGATACTTACGCGTCCAGATTCTGTCCTGAAAGAATGAATGAAGGGCATAGACAATAACAAAAAGAGTCTCAAATTCCAGCTGTCTGCCCCTCCCCCTCACTGCGCTTGTCCCCCTCGCTGTTCAGAGACCCGGGCCCGCCTGCACCGGCATCGCCTCCAGCGCCGGCAATATCGTCGTAGAAAAACTCGAGGTCCGGCGGGAACTCGGGCATATCAAATAAGTCGCACTTGGTGGGGTGCGACGACGGCTGCTGGGAGAGCCACGGCCCATCCTTGTTAATTACATCTGGCTCACCTGCCGCAGCTGCCCTATCGGTTGCTGTGTCGTCAGCACCAGCCGCAGCTGCCTCGCCGCGCTCCATGCGCAGCGTGAGATTGTCGGCAACCACGTCCAACAGCCGCAGCCGCACTTCCACGTCCGTGAGGCTCTGCACAAACTCTTGCGTGTCCTTGTTGGCGATCGGGCGACCGAAAATCACATTGAGCCCGTCGGTCCACTCGCTAAACTGCGTTGCCGTCGGGCAAATCAGATCGAGCAGCGACACGGGCGGGTCGCCCGTGGACATGAGTGAAAAGCACAGCGTAGACATGTCGGCGGCGCCCGGACCGGACGTGAACGACACCGAGTGCAGGGGCGGCGGGGGTACCGGTGCCGGCGATATACCGGCCTGGCCATGAAGAGTGCCGACGGTACTCTTTTCGCTTGCAGTGCGCTTTCGGATGGTCCCACCCCCAGCCGCAGCAATTGCTTGTGCGGCCGGCGTCGGGATCGGTGGCGGGGCAGGAGGCACACCTCCCAAACGCTGGAACTGTTGACTGGATTCCCCCTCGGATCCTGGTGGCGGCGGCGGCGGAGCGCGTGGGATCCCACCCGAACCTTGCCCAGACGCGTTGGCAGGCGACGGTGAACGAGGTGGAGTCGATGCAAACGTCACTGTGGATTGGCCGGTACCGGGCGAGTGAGGAACCGGGGAAATCGTAATCGACGCGTGCGCTGCTGCCGCGACAACTGCGCCATGGATCGGCGAGTTGAGCCCTGTCAACAGATCCGCGACCATTGCAAGGTCCACTATTCAAATTTTTTTATGAGATAGGGGAACTTGTGCAAATAACATAAAGGGGAAAACGGACAGCGCTCAGTCAATTGATCCATGGACGGCTTGCGCTCTAACTGCTCTGGAAAGTCGGCCCAATGCAGCGTCTTTTTTGTGCCCGACATTTTGCAAAACCGCCAGACCATGGGACGGCTGGCGGTCTTTCTTGACGAAAAAGTGGCAGCAGGTCCCGTGGAAGTTGAAGCCGCCGAAAAGGATCCCGAGATGGAAGTTGAAAGGCCTCCTGCAGTCGACGGGGGAGGAGCTTGGAACCACGCACCCGCGAGCATGCACGAAAAGCGCTGCTGCTTAAGAAATTCGTGCGAATTGGCGTAGATTTTGTCCCGAAGGTTTCTATCATTTTCAAAATGAGATCGACTGCCACAACAACCTCAATAAGAGCGATGGAAACAAACAAGATGATTGGGTGCTTGAGGAGCTCATCCTCTTCGTCCGGTCCCGTGGTGCCGCTGCGAGAGGGCGATCGGGAGAGGGTCGAACTTGCCTCATTGGCGTTTGATCCCGAGCGCGAACGACCAATCGTGGACATGCCCATGGGAAAGTTGCCAGTCGAGGGAGAGGCTGTTAGACCGCCCGAGAAACTCATTTTATTTTATTTTATTTTTTTATTGAGGAGGAGGGAATCCGGATATTGCGGTGAGAAATGGGAAAATTCGACGACCCTCTTTCCCTTCATATAGGAACAATAAAATGGCACCAGCACCACCATCGCTCACGGCCGCCGAACTCAAGCTGATTGTTGAAAAGCTCTCGAGGCCGCCATTTTCCAAACCAAACCTGTCAGTCATTGCACTTCACGATGATCTGCCCTACCCGGACCTGATCCAGCTGCTCAGCACCGCCATTGCCCTGGTTGATTCGCGGACGCCTGATACGCCGCATGCGGTCGATATTCGCCTGGAGCAGCCACATGTCACAGCAGCGCGCATTTCCGATTTCGTTGCCAACTCGCTGCCCTACAAGTGGGGAACCGTGGACGAGATTGCTGGCAAGCTGGTGGCGGGAGATGATCGCGGCTACATTTTGCATATTCTTCATTTCTTGCTGCAGGATCTCCCCGCCCTTCAGGGCCAGGCGTA
This sequence comes from Blastocladiella britannica, assembly GCA_025349905.2. Lineage (NCBI taxonomy): Eukaryota > Fungi > Blastocladiomycota > Blastocladiomycetes > Blastocladiales > Blastocladiaceae > Blastocladiella > Blastocladiella britannica. The sequence continues at coordinate 12,081 of MU624971.1, forward strand.
CAAGAGCCGCTTTCTTCGGTCGATCGAGCTCCCACTTGAATTCTCTGGAGACGAAAGTGCGATGTTTGCATTTTTTGCAAGGGTGCACAGGTTTACTCACTATAACACTTGCCCATTCCACGCAGAGATCCAAGAGCTTATTTGCCAACTGCAGGAGCGCCAAGAAGAGTTCACGGCGGCCCTCAATCAGGCCGAGGAAATGCATGCCTCGTCCCAGCAAACGGCAGATCTCCGGCGCGATATTTCCCAGATGGAAGAGGAAAAGGTGCTCGTCCAAGGGAAGATCCAGCGCATGCAGCGTAAGCTGCAGGACATTGTATGTTTCCTTGCTTTTACCTGTTTGGCCGATTCTCTCACATCGGGAATATCATGACAGCCAAACTCGGCCGAATGGCTCGGTGCCGCGAGGAAACTTCGCAAAGAGCAGGATCGCGAGTCGAATCTCAGTGGTCGGACGCGTGATCTCCGCGCCCAGCTCGCAGCGGCGGACGACCGACTCAACCTTCTTCGGCCGCGCGCGACCGACGCCCGTGGCCTCGCCAACGCTGATCCCGCGTCGCTGCTCGAGCGGCTACGCGCCGACGTGGCCACCAACACGTACATGGCCAACGAAAAACTTCCCCGTGACGTCGCTGATGCAGAGGCCGCGGTGGCTCTGTTGGAGCATACCCTGCAAGGCGAGATCATGTCCCTGGCAGACACTATCAAGCTCGAGCATGAGCTCGAAGGTCTTGCCGAGCAAGTCACCGAAGTCACTGAAAAGAAGATCCTGACTCAGTCCGTAATGCCCGCTTTTTTTTTCGTTCCACTTGCCATCGAGTCCTAAAAAATATGATATGCAGCAATTCGCAAGACAAACTGTCCCTGTTCCGGCAGCAGCTTGCGGTGGTGCACAACAAGAAAGCGGCAACTGCCGAGCGGCTGCGGGAAAACATGGCACAATTGGAAGACCTGCGGGGAAAACATGCGGCGGCAGTTGCAGCAGCCGACGCGAACCCTTCGGCTGTCCCGCGCGGTGAGGAATTCAAGTCGTATGTGGCGGCATTGCGCATCAAATCGCAAGCCTACAAGCAGCGCCGCACGGATCTCGCTGCCGCCACTGCGGAGCTCGCGGTGGCCGTTCGCACGCGTGAGATCCTGGCGGCAAAGCGTACTGCCGCTGACAAGACCCTTCGTGCCCTCGAGCAGCGCCACGGCGTGTCTGGGCTTCGAGCGACGCGCGGCGCGCTCGAGAGCGTCTCGGAAAGGAAGGGCGAGCTGGACGTCGCCAAGGCCGCGACCGTGGACGAGCTCTCGGACCTAGTTGCCGCGCTCACCAAGGCGGTCGCCAGCAAGAAGGTGGTGCTCGCACCCCGCGTGGCAGAGCTCAAGCAGCAGCGCGCTCAATTGTCGGAGCTGGAGGCTGTGCATGCAGAGCGCAAGCGCGGATACGACGCGGCGGTGGCCGGGCCCGAGGCGGACTGCGCTCAGCTGGTCGCGGACGCGCGGACATTGCGCGCCGAGAGCGTCGTTGACGAGAGCAAGTGGCATCTCGCCTCCATGCAGCAACGCCTCGTGGACGTCCGCATGGACGGCGTTCTGCGCGAAATGAAGGTGTACATTGGCAACGCCGAGGACGCCGATCCAGCGGTCCGCCGTGCCGGGTTCAAGACGTGGCGCGATCTCTACCAGCGCAAGCTGCTCGAAACGGAAGCGGCTGGGCGCCAGACCAAGGAGGCTCTCCGCGTGGTCAACGAACGGCACACGGGCAATGTGATGCAGATGCAGCTGTTTGGATCCATCAAAGCAGTCCTGGCCGCACGCAAGGAAGCCAACCAGCAACTCTTATCCGGGAAAAAGTCCTCGGGTGCCCGTGGTACGAGCGGCGGTGGTGGCCGCGATGGCGAAGAGTTTTTGGTACTTTTTTTTCTTCCTTTCTTGCTCACCACGTACCTCATCCTAACAACCCCCCCCCCAAAAAAAAAAAAAAAAAAAAAAAAAACGTAGAGCGCGACCGAGCAGCGACTCGTCATTGGTTAAAAAAGAAGTGGCAATACATTTGTTTGGTTGGTTACTGGTTGGTTAACGCTTGACCCAGGCAAACTTTTTGCGCGCCTTCTTCTGACCAGGCTTCTTGCGCTCCACCTGACGCGAGTCCGACTCGAGCAAGCCCACCGCCTCGAAAGCGCGCTCCGCGTGCTCGCCCTCGTGGACGGCAACGGCCCGGGCCACCGCCACCGCGGTCGCCTCGGCCTGCCCGGTCGGGCCGCCGCCATTGACAATGGCCCAGATGTTGAACTTGCCAAACACGCGGGCCACCTGCAGCGGGTACGCGGCGGTCTCGGCCTCGCGCCGCAAAAAGTACGACGCCAATGGCGTGCCGTTGACCATGTACTGGCCGTCACCGGGCACCACGTACACGAACGCGCGCGAGGTCTTGCGTGATCCACGCGCCGAAACGCGGCCCACACTGTCGGGCTTCTTGGCGGTCCGCTCTGCAGCCGAGACGGCAGTGCGGCTCAAGTACCGGGCCACCAGCGGCGAGACGTGTGCGAGGGGCGACGCCTCCACGGCCAGGCGCACAGCAGCGACCAGCGGGTCCTCCAGAATCTCGTCAGCGACGGCGGGTTCGGAAGCATCGGCAACAGCAGCTGCAGGCGTTGTCGTTGATGGCAGTTGAGCAGCGGTGGCCGGCTTCACGAGGGAGAGATCTATGTCGCCGACGCGAAGCGCCGTCAGATGCGCAACTAGCGTGGCGTACTGGTAGTCCGAGAGGTTCATTTTGTGCTCGGCAGTGAGCATGTCCTTGGACTTGAACAACCGGCGGACGGCCTCGAACGCGCCCGGGTGCGCGTTGACCTGGGCCACCAGGCGCGCGACAGAGGCGGCACCGCCGAGCTCGGTCTGCACCTCGTACATGGCATCGTAGTACTTGGCGTTGCCAGTGAAGTAGGCGGGCGACGCTGGGAGTCCTGCGGGGCGGAGAGCAGCGGAGGTGACGGAAGGGACCGATCCCATGGTGCGCTTGGACAACAGAGACACGCTTGCCAGCATCCGCGGGAGCACGGCCGTGGCCAGAGTCCGCCGTATCATTGTGTTATTTTGCGTGTTGACGATTGTTAAAGGGAACGAACGTGACCGAAGTGCTTGTGTTATTACATCCGCAAAGCCCACCAGCGAGGGAAGAAACGGCACCACTCCATGTCCGCCTCGGTCTCGCGCCTGCGAACATTGAGCGGCCGCTCGCCCTCCTCGCACTCATCGACCAAGGCCGCCCACTGCTTGCGATGGTGGTCCCGGAACACGTTGAGCGCGTCGAGAAAGCCCTTGATCACCTTCTTGAGGGCGGCGACCTTCTCGACGGCAGCGGCCCTCTCGACGGCGGTGGCCGCACCAGGAATCGCCTTGGCCAGGGCGAGCTCCTTCCGCCGCAAGCGGAGCGCCTTCTTGAGGGCGGGGCGCGAGTGGGTCTTGGGGCACCCC
>MU624972.1:0-15491 GCA_025349905.2 Blastocladiella britannica
TGTTTCCCTTCCTTTACTGTCAACTGATTTGGCGTCCGCGGTCGATGGCATGGCTCACTCACGGCTCAGATGAGGCAACGCTCTTAACAACGCCAATGACGATCCAATACGAGGACTTTGACTCTTAAAGTAGCGTAAAGCATTGATGGAATCTCCGCATAGTTTAAAACAGCACCCACCACTAAAGTTAAAGGTTGGGGCCGCTGTAAGACCGGCGTGCTAATATACAAATTTAGCACTTCAATTTTAATCGAAAAGAGAATTGAAGTCCAACGCCCGACTCCAAAGAAAAATTCCGTTATAGTACTGGCACTCGCACGAGTTGCGTTACCATACTCCTGCATGACATCACCGTATACTTTTGTTCTTTCTTTTTGCAAAACGCCGTGATCCGAGAATTGATGCACGCAAGATCCAATTTCTCTTTCCAACCGAAAAAGGCGTCGTCAGAAAATAAAATAAAATAAAAAATGTCCAACCCGCTGGTGTACGACGTGCTGGCGTACCTGCTGTCGTTCATTGTCGGCATCTTTTTCCGCGAGATCAAGGCCCGCGGCGCCCAAAACATCCCCAAGTATGGCCCGGTGATTTTCGTGGCCGCGCCGCACCACAACCAGTTTGTGGACCCCATCATGCTCATCAAGACGGCCATGCGCCGGGTTGGGTTCTTGTCGGCTCAGAAGGTTTAGCTTATATTTTTTTACATTTTTATATTGGCAAGGGACTGACCCAAGCAAGTACCGTGCTAAATGATATATAAAGTCAATGGACAAGAAATTCGTCGGCGCCTTTGCCCGCGGATTCGGCGCCATCGGCGTCACACGCACCCAGGACATTGCCGTCAAGATCCCCGGCGCTTTACACCTGGCCGACCCCGCCAACGCCCCCGACACGCTGCACGTGGTGGGCGGGAAGGGCGATCTGGCGGCGCTGATCGCAAAGGGCGCCATTGCTCCCGGCCACTCGCTCCTGTTCTCGGTACCCCTGCACGCCGGTGGGAAGGGAGGCGACGTGTCCATGGAGGTGGCGGCGGTCCCGTCCCCGACCACCATCACGCTCAAGCGCGCGGTCACCGACCAGGAACTGGCCTCTCTGCTTTCGCAACCCGCCGGTTTCCCTGCCAAAGTGTCGCCCAAGGTGGATTTCTCCAAAATGTACGAGTCCGTGTACGAGCGGCTCAACGACGGCCGCTGTATCGGGATCTTCCCCGAGGGCGGGTCGCACGACCGGTCCGAGCTGCTGCCGTTCAAGGCTGGGGTTGCCATGATGGCGCTTGGAGCCATGGCCAAGTTCCCGGGTCTGGACGTGAAACTGGTGCCCGTGGGTCTCTCGTATTTCCACGCTGACCGGTTCCGCTCGCGCGCGGTGGTCGAGTATGGCGCGCCCATCACCATCCCCAAGGAGCTGGTGGAGCAGTACAAGGTCGGGGGCGATCACAAGCGGAATGCGTGCAAGGCGGTCCTGGACGTGGTCCAGGCCGCGGTTGCCAACGTCACAGTGACGGCGCCCGATTACGGTACCCTGATGGTGGTGCAGGCCGTGCGCCGGCTGTACCGCCCGTTGAACCGCAAGCTGACGCTGGTGCAGAAACTGGAGCTGACGCGCCGCCTCATGAAAGGATACACGCAGTACAAGGACGATCCGCGCGTCAAGGACCTGGAGCAAAAGGTGCTGTACTATAACCAGCTGCTGCAGTACTATGGCCTCCAGGATCACCAGGTGGAGCGGACTGCTATTGGAGGCGTGCGTGCGCTGGGCCTGTTGCTCAAGCGACTGTGTCTGCTGATCATTATGGGCATTGTTGCCTTGCCTGGGTATTTTACACTTAAATTTTTTTTTTTTTTTTTCGGTCGTACTGCCACTGATTGATAATGATTGAATAGGACGGTCCTCAACGCACCCGTCGCGCTGGCTGCGTCGCGCATCTCGGCGCAAAAAGCCAAGGAGGCGCTGGCGGCATCCACGGTCAAGATCGAGGGTCGCGACGTGCTCGCGACCTGGAAGGTCATGGTCACGGCGGTGCTGGTCCCGCTACTTTACGTGGCGTACACGTTCCTTGCCTGGGTGGGCGTGCGGTTCATTTTCGCCATGGAGCGTCCGTGGACGTGGTTGATCCCATTCTGTGTGTTCTCGGCGCTGCCGTACCTCTCGCTCGTGGCTCTGTCCTGGGGCGAGACGGGTGCCGACATTTACCGGCATGTTCCCATCTTTTTCTTTGCGGAATCGTTGATCTGACTTGAATTTGATTCCACACAGCTCGCTCGCACCGCTGACGTTCGCGATCTTGCCCACGCGCTGGCAGTCGTCGCACAACCTGCGTCAAGTGCGGTCGCAGCTCGCCCGCGACATTAATGACGTCAGTGCGTTTTTGATCTTTTTTTAACCAGAGGACAAAAAGGCACTTACTAACAAAACGCCAAAAAAAAAAATAGTCAACTCGATCGGCCCCTTGACCTTCCCCGACTTTAACCAGTTCTTTTTGCGCGACGCCGAGATCGCCCCCACCCAGCAATCGCAAGCCGGTCTGCACCGCGTCTCGTCGTGGGTCTCGTCGTGGCTCGTCTCGCAAGGCGTGGCTCCCGGATCCAAGTCGGGCGTCAACATTGCGCTCGACCTCGACAAGACGTCGTCGGGCAAATCGACCGCCAACTTGGCCGCCGCCGCCGCGTTTGCTGCTGTCGCAGACGCTGCTGCCGCTGGCCCCGTCCCACCGCTCCCAACCTTATCGACCATGTCGTTGGGATCAAGCTCGTCAATTCAAGGCACCGCATCGGAACTGGCAGTGCACGACCTGACCCGGTACTTTGTGGCGCCCATGGCGTCGCCTACCACTTCGTCGCACATGGAGTTTAACTTGGGCGGGTCCGGTGGGTCGCCGCTCATTAGCCGGTCGGGGTCGCCGGTGGCGTCGCGCCGGTCCGGGAGCGTGTCGTCCATGACAAGTAACGGCGGTGGTGGGCGGACGCGCGTGGTGGTGGTGGCGGCCTCTCCATCGTCCACGGCGGCTACAAGTGGGTCGTCGCCTGCGGATGCGGCCGTGTCGCCGTCACGGACCCACCACCACCGGTCCGGGTCGTCGCCGCTGGCCACACGCGACAACGGATCGGAAGAAGAAAATGATGACGACGACGATGAGGATGACGAGGACGACGGGATTGTGGTCATCAAAGCCGCGGATGTCATGAAGGGCGTGAGCGCCGGTGGATTGACGGAGCGCAAGCCTGCTGCTTCATCCACTGCCGCTGTTGTTGTTGGCCAGGATCAGTAATCGGAAATTTTCATATTTTTTTGGTTGCCGACCGAAGTGAAGGGGAAAAAAAACATTATTGTTGGGATTGATTATTGCTGTGCAATGGAAGGGGGAAGAAAAGAAAAGAAGTCAAAACCCTACTCGGTCCAGCCGGCCTTGCGCGCGATCGCGCCGCCCTTCGTGTAGTCCACTCCTGCTGATGCGTTGGTGATATCCATCACTTGCACCTGCTCTTCCTCGACTTGATCGTCGTCATCGCTGTCGTCACGAGCATCACTGTGGCGAGGAACGTAGATGCGATCCAGTGACGATCCCTTGGTATCGGTGCGCGGCGGCGGTGGAACGGCTGCGGCAGCGGCTGAAGTGGCAACGACTTCCTCGTCCGCCTGCTGATGATCGTCGTCATCTTCATCGTCACCGTCCATCCCAAACCCAAAGCTAATGTCGAGCGACGCGCCCATGGTCAGCATCCCCGAACTCAGCTCCTCCTCATCATCCTCATCCGACATGGTGCCGCTCATGGTGGTGGTAGTCGTTGACGTGGTGGTGGAAGGCACAGTCATGACCATGTTGGTGATCACCCGCTCCAACTTTTGTTGGCGCTGGCCCAAGTGCCGGTGCTGCGGCACGGCGGCAATCGGCGTCAACGGCGGAATGTCGTGCAACGCCGACGCCGCCGGCAACGTGGCGAGCATTGGCCGCGGGGCCGAGGGAGCGTCGCGTACCGGCGTGGAGACAGGCGCGCGGATGCCCGCCGCGTACGTGGTCGCCAGCGCGTCGCGTGCGGGCGTGGACGCGGGCGCGCGAATCCCCGCCGCGTACGTCGTCGACATTGGGGTGGTCGGGGGTACCATTGGCTGCGCATAATCGTCGGTGCGGCGGCGAGTCGGCGTGGACACGGCCAGGGCACGCGCTGATGCCACAGAGGGACCGGCGGGCGTCGAGTGCGGTGCGCGCGTGCCTGCAGCGTACGTGGCGCTGACGGGCGTCAATGGCATCACCATCCCTGCCGCGGGTACACTGGGCGCCAAGTTGTCGTAGTTGTCCATGTGAACCGGTGTCGACGGCGGCGCCGACGGTAAGTTGGCTTGCGTCGGAGTGATGGGCGACTGCGGGCGCTGGTAGCCCGTCGGGCTCGCAAGCAGGTCCGAAGAGGGCGTGTTCATGGCCGGGAGCAATTTCAGGCCTTTCCGGTTGCGCGTGGTGCCAGTGGTGGTGGAGTTGGTGCGCGACGAAGATGACGCCAGGGACGAGGTGGGCGACGACATGGCCGACGATGACGTCAGCGAAATGGCCGCCAGCGCCGCGTCCAGAAGCGGGTACCCGGTGTCGATGGAGGACGACAACGGCGCGGGCTTGGAGTCGCCGGACCCGGCCGCCACTTCCACGCGCAGGCTGCTGGACCCACGACGCAGCGGCAGGACCGACGATGAGGACATGGCCGAAGATGACGAAGACGACGACAGTGTCGCCGACTGCGGCGAGGTGGCCATATTGCTACCCAATGACAAGGGCGAGCCAATACTCCCGCCACTGTAGGACGGAATCGAGAGCGGAGACAACACCATTCTCGATGGGGCGGCGATCGGCGACGAAGTGGACCCAGCACTGCCGAGGCTGTCGTTGTCGTCATCGTCGTCGACGCGCGTCACCTCGCTGTCCATGGTGGTCGACGCGGCCGTCTCGCCGTCCAAGTCCAGGTCCATGTTGGGGCTCTGGGCACGCATGTCGTCGTCGTCGAGGTCCAAGATGTGGCTGTCCATGACGTGGCTGTCCATCATGGCGCGCGTGAGCATGCGGTGCAGCGGGACCACGGGAGCGCAGTCATCCTCATCGTCGTCTTGGTCGTCCTCGCTTCCCAAAAAGTCCGGGTTGGGCGTAGAGTGCGGCGCCAGCAGACCCGTGGTCAAGATGGCGGGGGCACCACCGCCAATCCGCGAGACAAACATGGCCGCACTAGCCGGGACTTGCAGCTGGTTGGGTTCCAGCAGCTGGAGCGAGGCGGCTTGGTCATCGCTATTGAGGTCACGCACCTCGTCGTCGCCGGCATCGCTGTCCAAGCCAAACAGCAACGGGACCACATCCAGATCGTTGTCCGCTTCCCCTGCCATATCGCCGTCGACGGCGTCGTCCAGCAGGAGGGGTAGGACGCTGCCCATTTCCGAGTCGACGTCGCTCATCATCAGCTCGTCGAGAAGCAAGGGCATAATGCCGTCCATCGACTCCTTATCTTGTTCTGCTTCATCTTCTTGGTCGTCGTCATCTTCGTCAAGAAGCTCACCAAGGTCGCCTAAGAGAGGCACGAACCCGTCCGTGAGGTCGTTCTCAGCAAGGGGCGACGGCGGCGACGCAAACAGGTCGTCCGTCTGCAGCGGGACCGACTCGAGCGCCATTCCGTTACCGTCCGCCTGCAATGGTGCGGCGGTGGTCAACTCAGGTTCTTCCACTTCATCGTCCCGAATCTCATCGGCTACTTCCGCGACAAGCGACGCAGACCGGCGGCGATCCTGGCGGCGACGGAACGCCCGGATCTGGTACGGGTCGTCGGCTTCGGCTTCGTCATCGGCCATTCGGGCCTCTTCGTCGCTGTCGGGGATGGGGTCCACGAACGAGCGTACTACAGCAGGAGCGGCCGTCGTGATTTCCTCGATCAAGGCAGATTTCCGGGGTGGTGGGGCGGCCACCGCTTCCTGCTCGTCGTCACTGGCCTCTTTGAAAATGTGCAGTGGAGACGGAGCCGACGCCGCCTGCTGAACCATCATATCGTCGTCGTCATTGTCGGAGACGAGCTCTTCAAACTTGGGTCCGGTCTCGTGGCGGTCGAGAATGTCAACCAGCGGGACAAACGGATCTTCATCGTCACCGTCACAGGGGCTGCCCAAAAGTACTTCCTCGATGATGGCTGCCGGTGGAGCCGACGGCACGTTTGCACTACTCAAAGAAGCGGCAGCAGCAGCAGCAGCAGCGCGCATCGGAATACTTGGCGGCGACAGAACCGAGTCGGCCGTGGACTCGGCGACCAGCCGCTCGCCCGCCACGTCCATGGCGCGGGTGCCCGTGGCACGCACAGGCACCGTGGAAATGACGGGCGAGGTCGCGCGCCGAAGCGTACCGGCAAGCGGCACCGCGTCCGGATCGCGGTTTTCGCTGTCGTTGTCGTTATCCATGATCAGTGGCGGCGGCGACGACGACCCATCATCGACCTCGTCGCTGTCACCGCCTCCCTCCAGCTTTTCCGGATCGCCATACTCGCCGCCCTCGCTGGCATGCAGCGGCACGCCATCGAGTCCGCGGCGCACCATGTCGTCGTGGAACCGCTGCAAGTGCGGCGCAAACGTCATGCTTGGTTCGCCCTCTTCCTCTTCACCTTCAGTGCCACCGCCTTCCGCGGCGTTGCTCGAGGCGCGACGACGACGCGCCCGGTTCTCGGCCTGCAGCGCCGCGAGAGCGTCAAAGTTGCGCTTCATTTCCGCCCGCTCGCTGTCGCGCTGCCGAGACTGCTCGGCACGTTCGGCGTCAACCCCACCCGCCGCCCACGCATCGGTGGCTTTCCGCTCATTGTCCGACACTGGCCGGTCGTCCAAGTACGTCAGCGACCGCACGTGCACGATCGCGTTGCGGCGGTACTGCACGACCGCCTGCAGCACCGGGTTGTGCTGCATGGTCAGCACCGCCAAGTGCGGCATGTGCCACACCACGTCCGTCAGGCATTCGGGGTCGGTCAGGTTGTTGTGGTGCAGATCCACGACCGACAGGGCCGGGCAGTCGCGGAGGACTGCAATGGCGGCCGCATGAGGGCCGAGCTTGTTGTTGGCCACGTGCAGCGACGACAGGTTGGGTAACGAGGCCAATTCGGCGGGGAGTGCGGTCAGGAGGTTGTTGGAAAAGTTCAGAATGTGCAGGTGCTGTAAGCGAGCGATCCCGGAAATGTTCTCAAAGCAGTTTTCCTGCAAGTAGAGGCATCGAAGGTTTGGGAGCGCATCTGATATCTTTATTGTGTGAATGATTTTGATTGGTGAATTGATCGTGATAAAATAAAGGCAGTACCAAGGTGATCCAGTTCGCTCAGCGCATTGCCCTCGAGCCAAAGCGATTTCAGGCCCTCATACTGGCAGATAGCATCCGAGATGGCCGCAAACCCTTTAAAGTGCAGGTACAGATTGTCGTTGAGCTGTGGGGTCACGTAGCCCTTTTGCTCCTTGGCCAGTTCCTGCAGGTACGGAAGGGTCATGAGCGTGAAGCCCTTCGGGTCGACCTGTTTTTTGGTGCCGCGGGTACGGAAGCGAGGGGTAGCGTCAGGGAGGAGACCCGAGTCGCCGCGTGAGAGCATTTTTTTTATTTTTATTGGATCGGATCGCTTTGTTTGTGTGTGTTACAGAAGTGGAGGGATTTTTTTTTCGAGGAGGATTGATTGTTGTCGCTTTTCTTCAGTTGGTTGGCTGTGAAAGAGAAAAATATGGAGGTGCATTTCACATCGAAAAATGTTGAAACAAAGCAGAAAGCAGCGTGTGCGATGGGAAATGTGAGTAGTCAACGAAGACAGAAAATAAAGCAATTCATGACTTGGTCTGTTGGACGCCTCCACAATTTTTGGAATCAACATGCAATCTTGAGTCACCGCGCGATGGCCGGCCTGCTTGCCCCGCCAGGAAAGTCAGTGGCATTCGAATCCTCCGTCCTCGCTGTCGCCAAACCCTTGGTGGTTTCCCTCACAAAATCAGGCCAAGTCCCACTCCTTGCTCCCTCTCTTTCAAAAAGGCCCGATTCTTGGCAAAACCACCCTTAACTAACTGAAGAAAAGCTGCTGGCCAGCCACCCTTACCGCTGTATACATAAAATACCATAACGTAAAATGAAACGCATTCGCGCCCTCTACGACTTCACCGCCGGCGCCGACGACCAGCTGTCGTTCCGGGCCGGCGAGTCGCTGTACGTGGTGCACCGCAAGCAAGGCTGGTACTTTGCGTCCACGTCGGCCGGCGCGCCGTTTGGCCGGTCCGCCGGTGCGGGGCTGGTGCCCGCCAACTACTTTGAGGACGACGGCGAGGTGCCCGATGTTCCTAACAACGGGTCTTCGTCCCGCGACTCGGCTGGGTCCTCTCGCCCTCGGTCTGCGTCCCGGACTCGTGGCCGTGCTCCAGCCGCTTCGGACGAGGCGTATTATGATTACGACCGTACAGGCGCCTCCCGTGGTGGTGCTCGGTCCCAGTCACGTGAGCGCAATGCCGACAGCGCCGGCGCTCGGGCCGCGGCCCGCCGTGGTCCCCAACAGCAACAGCAGCAGCAACAGCAGCAACAACAAATGCGCGGTCTGTCGCCAAATCCCCAAGCCCGCGGTGGTGCACGTAGCGGTGGCGTATCGATTGACACCCCGCGCCGGACATCGTCGTTTGCCGGGTCGGACGCCGGGCCCGCCGCTTCCACCGACTACGGGACGGGCAACAACACGTACTCGTCGCCCAATGGAGGCACCGCATTGCGTGCTCGGTCGTCGTCCGGGTCGCGCGGCATGGCGGCGGTGCGGCGCGGCCGGACCGGGTCGGACGATTCGGGTAGAGGCCGGTCGCCCAGCCCTCCACCAGCAGCAGCAGCAATGCAGACTCGCCGCCGTCTCGCGGACGATGGACAAGGCTCGCCGCCTACCACCACGCTGACGCGGTCGCGGTCCACTGGCCGCGCTCCCATGGCGCGCATGGGAAGTGAGCGCGAGTTGCCGCCACCTCGGTCCCCCGTCCGCCGCGGGTCGTCGCCAAGTCCACCGGTGGCTGCCGGCGCCGGAATCCGCCGGTCAACCACCCCCGTGCTGTCGTCGCTGGTGCGTCCGGGGACCCCAACATCCATGATGGGGGGCAACGGCCGGTCCATGACTCCCGGAGGCACATTGACGCGGCGCGGGTCCGGTGGCGCTCCCAACATGGCGACGCTGGGCCGGTCGATGGCCGGCATGTACGACGACGAAGGTGCGCAGGACGGTGTTGGCGCCTCCATGGTACCCCGCACCGGCACATTGACCCGCAGTGTCCCCACGGCCGCCATGGACCAGACCGAGTCGTTTGGAACCCTGCGCAAGCGCGTGCAGGCCGTGGACGCCATGGCATTCGACGCCACCGCCGTTGGCACCGTGTCCCGCGGGAACGGCGGCGGCGCCAACAGCCACCGCCGGGTCGTCGACGATATCACGCTTGTCCGTGGCTCACGTCTAGGCCCCGCTCGGTACTCGTACACACTCGCAGTCGTCTCGGCCACTGGGTCCGGATCGCAGGTGGTGAAGGGCGACGCCGAGTTTTACCAGTTTGTCGACCTGTGCACGGGCTCGCTGCCGCCCGGGACCGACATCCCCTCGCTTCCACCCGCGCTTACCGTCGGAGCTGAAAATAACTACAAGCAGTGCATGGTGTTGCCGGCGGTGATTGCGCAGCGCGAGCGCGAGTTTGCCGCGTTTTGCAAGCGACTGGTCGGTCTCCAGGACGTGATGGGTGGGACCGACTTGGTCGCTGGGTTCCTGGGCCTGGCTCCCATGCCGACGGTCGAGGACGCCACGTACGGGAACGGCATGTCTAGTGGAACCATTGGCCGCGGAGCCGGGATGGGCGCTGGTGTTGGGGCTGGCGGGACTCTGACCCGTCGACCATCGCTCTCGGACCGGGTGATGCGCATGCAGCTCGACGACGGCCGCGTGCCCGTGTCTCGAATCGGTACCCGCTAATGAATGTATACATATCTATTTTTTTTTTTTTGTATTTTATATGCGGCCATGGTCGTCCAAGTGCAGTGATCTTTAAAAACAACACCCTAACCTAGCTCCTGCTGCCGGTGCTACTGTCGCTTATACTTGTTCTCTGGTTGCTAAGCAAAACAGTTGCCGTCGGGTGGACGGACAAGTGCCCGTGCTCGGCCGTCTTGGTGAAGGTGTGGTGCTGGTGATCCGTGGTGGTCAACATACTGCCAATGTGGCTGCTGGTTGGCCCATGGTCATGGTGCGAATGGCCCTCGCCCGAAGCGCTCGACCATTTCATTTCGTGATCCCACAGTTTCTTGAGCTGGCGTCTATGTTATCGTTGAATGGTCAAGTCAGTCAGTCCGGCCGGACAAAAAAAAAAAAAAGACAGAGCAAGGACCTACCGCACAAAGATCCGCTCGGGCGACAACGCCGACCGTTTCTTGGCCACCAGCCGCCAGTAAATCCCGAACGTGACGATGATCGCGGCGGTGATGCCCGTGAGCGTCGCGTAAAAAAAGAAATCGTCCAGGGACGTGGCCAGCGGACCAATCACGCCAAATGTCAGAGCAATTGCCGCGCCCACCGCCGCTCCAATATTGCCCAGAGGCGACCGGAACGGCCGTGGAAGTGTCGGCAACCGCCACTGCACGACCATGAACGCGGCCAGCACGAACGCGTACGTCGCGTACGAGAACCATGCCGAGACTTTGAGAATGTTGACGGCCAACAGCGCGTCGCCCGTCAGACAATCGCTGGTATTGTCCGAGGCGGAAGCAGCGGCCACGGCGTACCCGGTCTGAATCAGGACCGTCACCGCGACTTGCAGCACGCACGTCAGCAGCATGGCATACACGGGCGACCCGGGCTTTGTTGTGAGCGAAATCTTGGTTGGGAACACGCCCATCCGCGACAGCGTGTAGATGTGCCGGGTCGCCGCGTACGTGCACGCCAACAGGGACGCAAACTGCGGTGGGAGCACCGCCAGCGCAATCACCGCCGACGTGATGGGACCGGCGGGACTCACAAACAGGCCGTCGACAACCGATGCCGGGTCGCAAATATCGCCAGGTACAATGGCGGTGTCGGGAAGCCGCGCACAGACCAGACGCACCACTCGATCGACCAGCGGGTGATCGGTAATGATGAACGTGGCCAGGTACGGATCATAGACGGTTGGAGCTGTCACCAGACACACGACGCCGATCACCGCCAGAGTCACAAACGCGTACATGACCGCCTTGGGTAACCGGCCCGCGTACAGGTTGGACGTGGTCTCTTCCGCCGTCACTGGGAATGCCTCGATCCCCAGGTATAGCCTTTTTGTCTTATAGTGAGAGTCGTTGTTTTTTTCATTACCACCAAAGAATTAAATACCGTACCAGGAAGCAAATGGAAACGCGAGTGTGATTCCCTTGAACGAAAGTCCGGCGGTTAGATCATTTGCATTCGCCGCCGAGCAAGTTGACGATGACTCTGGTGTCCATGCAGCGTCTGCACCATTGGGAGCAGAAACGTACGCATTCTGGCCCATCCCGGCCATGGCACCTGCATAAGCCACAACAAGTGCACAAGAGTACACTGCCAGCACCAGCGTTGTTCGGAAAAACACTTTGGGGCTCCATTCGATCACAATCGCCACGACCGAAATGAGGATCCACCACCCATACGACGGGATATTGACACTGTCCGAGACCACGGTCTGAACCGTGGTGGCAAGCAAAACCATACTCTGAGCACCTAGCATCAGATACGACACCGCGTACAGGATGCCTGTGAAGGCACCGGTTCCGGTATTAAACGCGGCTTGCGCGAATGCTGCGGGACCAGAGGCAAATGGGAGCGCTGATGCGAGCTCGGCTACTGAAACCGACAAGGCCAGATACAGCACGGACGATAGGATAAAGGCGGCTATCATATTGGCGGATCCATAGTTGATCCCTGTCAAATATTGTTATAATTCGGTGAATGGATATAAATATTATGGTTCGTTCAATGAAATGTGTGCATACCCGTTTGCCAGCCAGCAAATGCGCCAGCGAGCGCGAGTCCTATACAGGGGCAACACATTAATGATATGACTAGTAAGAATTAATGGAGACGGGATCAGGATCACGGTACCAACAATGAAACCCCACAGATCCCAGTTCCCAGCAAACGGCTCGGGCAGGACGCGACGCGCCAGGTACTCTGCGTTGGCGTCGGCGGTGGTGTTGGGGACGCGAGGTTTCCTTGGGGTCTTGAGAGCTCCAGTGAGCATTCCATTACTGCTTGAGGGCACTGGCATTTCGATTTTTATTTTGGAGCTTATATGTGGGTATTCCAAGCGAGTGGATCCAATGAAAACTACAGGGACGATGAAACCCCACTATTATAAAGTAAAATCAATATTTCATTTTCGCTTCTTTGTTCGTTGTGGTGAGTGCGAAGAAGGGGACGGTTTCCCATTGGGAACTGACCACTGGCCATCCCGATCGCCCGCTTCAAACTCGAGGATCAATCGGTCAAGCCGTGCAAGCGTTTCGTCGGCCAGGACACGTGCGGCTCCAGCCGGTGCACCCCCTCGAGGCGAGATCCTTGGTGTTGGAGCAGTGGAAGGTACTGATTTTGAAGTAGTGGTTGCTGCCCCGATTTCAGCCAAGCCGTCACGACCACGACTGTTGGTTTTGTTGACAGAGCCTTTGGGAACCAATGTTGTTGGCGCCGGGAGTGGTAATGGCGGCGCAATGGCCATGGAGTGAACAGGCATTTTGGCATGCATGGCAATCCCGTACTCGAGCTGCGCGACTCGGTCCAGCGCCAGAGCCAGATCGCGCCGAGCAGCGACCGTTTCGGCGCGCGACTCGGCCAATGCCGCTCGCAATTCACTTTCCGAGTCTCCATGAACCTCGGTTTGCGAGGCCGCATTGCGGAACTGCGGACTTGGTCGCCGTGGTGGCTGATCCAAGTCTGCGGCCATTGGTGCTGGCACGGCGGTTAAAGACGTGCGCACTGATGCCATCCACCGTGCGCGATCCGCCTCCATCAACGCCAGCGCCTGCGTCAACCGCGCGTTTTCAGCGGCAGCGGCACGCACGTCGGCGCGAGCAGCCCGTACGCGTGGAACCACCGCCGACGCCAAGTGGCGCGCAAAGGCGTCCAGATCGCTCAGGACCGCGGCGGTTCGGGCCGCGTGGTCGGCCGATTCAGCCCGGGCGGCGGATAAGGCGGCATGGGCGGCGTCGAGGTCGCGATCGCGCGCGGCTACGCCGTGTAGCGCGTGGCCGAGCTGGTCGCGCTGGATCTCAGCGGCGGCGCGAGGGTCCATTAGTTCATTGTTGTTGACAGTGTCGTCCATCATGCTTGGTTGCATTTTCCCATCGATGGGAAACCCACAATATTTTCTCGAAAACTACAAAGACAATATAGTACAGTATAAAAGAGGTTTAAATTGTTAAAATATAAATCGGCCGTGTTTACTGCTGGAGGGGCGACGAAGAAGACGAGGGAGGAGACGAAGGCGTCGAAGTTGACGACGACACTGGCGTAGCCGCATCAACAGTTACTTGAGGACTGGCAGGAGTGGTAGTAGCGGCCTCGTAGTTGGTCTTCTGCAGGCCCTCGAGCTTGCGCGTAATGATGGTCGTCTCGACCGGCAGCCGCAGTCCCGCCTGGCGCAACGCGTCCTTGGCCAGCTCCCAGCGCAGCCCGCCGCCGCCAATCTCAAACACGACGCGGCCCATGGGCACACGGCACGCGTAGTACTCGAACGTGCCCTTCCCCTTACCCATGCGCGTCTCGTTGCCCTTGGACGTGACGGGAATGTCCGGGAACACGCGCAGCCACATTTCGCATCCCTTGGCGGCACGGATCTTGCGGCGGATCAGGCGGCGCGCCGACTCGAGCTGCGCGGCCGTCAGGCGCCCTCCCTCCTTCAGCGCCAGACCGTACTCGCCGAACTGCAGGGTGGAACCCGACACGGACCCGCCCAGAGGGAGAGAGATGCGGCCCTTGTGTGCCTTGCGGAACCGCACCTTGCGCGGGTGCACGATTTCACCAGCGTAGCGGCGACTGGTGCCTACAAGGGCAGTGGAGGTTGTTGAAGTAGATGTGCCGAGAACTAGGGGCGCGGGGACGGCACGGGAGACGGTGGACGTGGACAGGCGGGCAAAGGCGCGCGTGAGGGACAGCATATTGCTATTTACTTCTTTTTCCAGTCCTGCGAGTACTAAAGTATTGGTGGAGTATTGTACTTTTGAGAGGAGAAGAAAAAAAACGCGAAAAATCAATGTCGTCGTCAACAACACCAACACCCGGCCTTCCAGCTGCTGCTGCGGGCAAGAAACGCGCCACGCCCGAAGGCGGCCACGCGCCGGCACCGCCCAGCCAGCGTATCAAGGGTATACATCAGTCTTTTTTTGAGTTTTTGGACCATAATAACCCGACATGATAATACAACAGCGCGCAAGACGGCCCAGTCCATTGTCGTGCAGCCTGTCGTCGCCTCCACGGCCACCAAAAAGCCACAACAACAACAGCAGCAGCAACCAAATGCCCATATCCTGCGGTCGGTGCTCCCGGCTCGGATAGCCGAGTCGCGTGCATTCGAGCTGACGGCCATGCACGCAGTGATGCGCCGCAGCACCGACCTGGCCAAATCGCGCGCGTTCCAAAAGGTGCCCCGGTACCTCCGCCGCCGTGCCGCGTCGCACAACCCGCTCAAGGTTCCCCGTGCGTTGCGTGACCGTGCATTGCGCGAGATCGACATTCCCAACGACGACCAACGCCGTCGCCGGAAACCCAAGGCACTGCGTCGGAAACCGCGGTCCGACTTTATCTCGAGGCAGCGCCGTAACGGCCGGTGGCTCGAGACGCACCTGTGGCACGCTAAACGGTTTCACTTGGTACCGCGCTGGGGATGGAAGGTGCCCGACCGCCCAACCCAAAAGGGCGACAGGGCAGCGTACCGCTCAGCAGAACACGCGGTGGTCGCGCGCGATCTGTCGTGGACGTCGCGGTACGCGTTCTCGGGCGCCTCTGCCGACGATATTGCGACCGTGGTCTCCGCGGTCGCTGACCCTCTGGGCCCACGCGTCGGCGCCGCTCGGTACCGCCACGGCGCACGCGCGGTCGACTTGGACCTGTACGACGCGTATCCGCGCGGGTTCTTGGGTCCCGCTACCGCCGTCTGGCGGCCATTTTCATCGAGCGATCCAACACATGTTCTCTGGCTGGCGCTGCACCCGGCCGCCGAGGACGCGTTCTTGCTGGCGGTGGCGGCCGCGCTCGATCGCCTCAAAATGACGTCGGTCTTGGTGGACCAGGTCACGGACGTGGGCCGCATCGAGCTCACGGGACCCAAGGCGATGGCGATCGTGCATTCGGTCTTGCACCCGGCCCGGTCGGCCATGACGGACGCCGAGAACGCTGCCTGGGACACGACTCGCGGCATATGCTCGCCCGCGGCGCTCGCTCCGGGTCAGGTACTTGGCGTACGTGTCTGGGATCCTCGGCTCAGGTACTCTTTTTTTTTTGCTTTTTTTT
>MU624973.1:0-15447 GCA_025349905.2 Blastocladiella britannica
AACATAATACGTCGGACGGGGACGTCGGACGCGCTATAAAGACGTCGGACGCTATGCGTATGATATAACGATATTATGTTGGACGTCCACGTCGGACGCGTATTTCGGCGTCTAAAAACTGAAACTTTGCTCGTCTGGTCGCGCCAGGCACCTCCTTTTGGACGATCAAATTAAGCGTCTGATTAACCATAATTCGCTGGTCGTGACGCTCGCCCATTGCTCAGCGGATTAAGAGTCTCATACCACGACCAAACTTCTCCTTAAAGAATATCTGCACCGCCGCCGCCAACAGCATTCGTGCGTCCCTCCGCCGCTCGTCCACCGCGTCTCTCATCAGGTGGTCAAATCACCAACCTCAATTTGAAACACACAAACTGATACTCTTCTGGGAATTCAAAAATATTATGACCTCTCATCTTTGTCCTTTCCCCTGAGATTACAAGCTCAGTTAAGCTCCCCCATTCGAACGGGGAGTTCACGTGTGTTCATTGAGCAGCCGTGTACCCGCAACATAAACTACCACTCCTCCGATTGATTCCACCAGAATAAAATGTGCGGCACACCCTGTGCGGCGGTCAGTCCATATGCACGGAAAATATATCTATTCGCTTGAAATTTCAAATCGACTTGAGCGCTAAAGTGTCAAGCCCCACAGACCGTTCGCACCGACCATGAATGAACTGAATTTTGAAGCCAACTTTTTCTTCTTCAAAGGTAAAAATATCCTATTTGCCTACACAGATACTGGAATCCGCACGGTTACAGCTCGCCTGCCCAATTCACTCCGAAACCCCCGAAACCCCGCTGGAACTGGGTGCACAGAGTGGTTGATATAAAGTCCTTCCCCGCCCCGCTGGCAAATTGCGATTCGCTCCTCGCTGACAGCCTTTATAAATCAGCTAGAATACATTAGATATACGGTTCGGCAAATCGCAATTAATGGCAGGAGCCAACTCTTTTTTTGATTGTCTCACCACCTCCTGTTTTCAACATAACAGCAAATGGACGACATCTCGGTCTGGCTACCGAAATGCCCGCGGCACAACCCGTCCTCGATGGCGCACTCGCGCCCGGTCGATGCAACTTGCACGTGCGGCGCAGTTTCGCCCCCGAAAGAGCTCCCCTCATTCCCATTCCCGGCCATGACCGCGGACACTCGGCCTCCACAGCCTCCACGGCCACAGCGCGATACCCAGTTGTTTGGCATGGATGGTGGTGCTCCCACTTCACCCCGCACCCCATTCGTTGGTTCTGCCGTAACGGCCAAGCGCATCTCCACCGAGCGACTCAAGCTTCCAGCGTCCTTGCGGGTACCCATGAGCGACCCATTCCGGCCAGATTCAATGAACTCGGCCGCCACCACCGCGCCCATGACGCCTGAAATCTCGCTGGCCTTGTCGCCGCCACCCAATGCGGCTGCCCCCGGCGATTTTCAGCACGGCCGCCGGAGATCGTCAGCGCGATCCTGGGCATCTCACGGGCCGCCGGGCGAGGGCGGCGGGAATGCATCGCCAAGCTCGTCGGTTCGCGGCGTTCTCGTCACTCCACAGCCAGCAGTCCGTATGCTTCCACAGCAGCAGCAGCAGCGACCTACGTTGGCGCCGATTCGGACTGGGCACCAGCAACAGCAACAAGATTTTTGGCCGCTTCCACCCACACCCGACAGTCCTGTTGGCGGCCACATGGACTCGCCCACGGTCCTGGGCGCCCGCGACCTGGAAGGCATCGTGACGTTCGCCCACCCACTCTCGAGCACTGCCACCTCTGCCGCGTACACCATCAGTTTCCCTCTTCTCACCGACATGCCGATGGCGGTTCCGCCGGCACTGCAGGCAGCGCTCCCGCCGCTTGCGTACGCGTCGATCTTGCGCGAGTTCAATACCCTTTACTTGCGGTACCGGTGGCACATGCGCGTGCACACGTTCTTCCTCATCTTTTCGACCCTGAACACAGTGATTGCCGCGGCACTGCTGGTCTTTGCGCCCGACTTGCGCGCGGCCGCGCTTCCGCTCATGCTCATGTACTTGCTGTTCACGCTGCTGTTCAACGTGGTCTCGGCTATTAACTTGGCGGCGTCGCGGCGGGCGCGCGTCGATAAAATGACCGACTACGCGGCGTACCTCACACGCACATCGGCGCACGTGAAAAATACTGCCAGGGACGGCGTGGCCGACCAATACGCGGGCTTGTTGCAGGCCAACAAGATTTTGTCGGCCGACGCCAGCGCCGCCGAGCTGGGTGAAATGGTGGTGCCCGATGACGACAGCGTCGTGGACCTTCCCGAGGCAAAATCAACGGTTCCTAAAATTGTGTGCTTGTGGTCGGTGCTCTCGGACTCGAGCGGGATCGCAGTCGTGCGCGTCGAAGTCCAAGGGCCGGCCAACATGCTCGTTCCTTTCTCGCCCACGCGGGAAACGTCGCCCGTGGAGCTGTACCCGGGCACTGGCATTGTCGGTACCACCCGCGCCGATGATCTTCATGTTGTCGCTCGTGCTGCCCCCGTTTCTGCTGCAGCTCCATGGGATGCCCAAAGGCCCGTCACGCCGCTCACCCCGCCTCGGTCCGCGTCGATTCCAAGCGACCCGTTTAGTCCTGTCGGTCGCATGTCGGGCACGTGGCCGCGCACCACTGACGGGAATGCGTTCCCCCCGATTCCAATGGTGCCAATGAGCGCCAGCGCCGATCGGCCGGCCGCCCGCTGGCCAGCCGCTGCCGCTGCTGCTGCCAACATTTCTTCCCTCTCGCCCCCGCCTCGCCGCGGCCTGAGCTCGCTCGAGCGGTACATTGCCAACGCAGTAGCCATGTCCGCCAGCACTCCGCCGGACGACTGGTCGGCCATGACACCCCCTCAACTGCCGCAACAGCCGCCGCGCCGCGACAGTTATATGACGTCGTCCCTCGACCGCGAGCATTCAGGGATGCAGACCCAGAATGACACGACCGGAATTCCGCTGCGTCTGCACCCGCTGGTGGCGTCGCTCGACCGGCAACTGTATATGCGGCCGCCAGCGCTCGGCGACTTGGACTTGGGCCCGTCGCGGCTGATTTCGGGGGACTTGTTGCGTGCGCAGCGCGATTTCACCCAAAACGACGAGGATGAGTTAAACGATGGTGATGATCGGCCCTTGTCGGTGGTTTCCGCGCCTGGTAGCGACGGTCCCACCATGAGTGCCATCATTGCCAACCTGGTGTCGCGGTGATTTTTTTTTTTGTACAATATTGTAATTTCCATTGTGTGCCTTTCCCTTCTTAATTTATGATCCTGCCCAACAGACAAGGAAACAGTTGACACGAAGGACAATATATGATTTTTTGGGAATGGGAATAGGAATTGGATTCAGATTCGGCTGGATTTTGGAGCTAAAAATCCGTTGGAAAAGTGTTTTGTAAATCCACTGGAAAAGGTGATCAAGTCTGATTCCCGAGGAAATTGGAGAAAACATATAAAGGAATCATGCCAGCGTCAACGTCTTAGCCAGGCATCAATCCAGCGGAAAAAAAGTGGGATTTTTATTGCGGAATCGGAAAAGTTTGGCGGATTTCCTGCGGAGAGTATCTTGCCCGGTTTATCCTGAAGCTTTTTGACTGTTTTCCGCCGGATGTTGTTTCGACTCTCCACAGCCGTGCAGGAGGGAAAATATGGACATGGATAGAGATGCAAAGGAGGAGGAGAAAAGCGAGAGAACGAGGCAAAGAGGAAAGAAAAGCGACTTTAAATCGCAGCAGTGTCCACGCCCATGGCCGTGCGCGGCTTGCCCACGACCGGCGAGGGCATGGGCGACGTTCCGGGCGAGTCCACAAGCACCATGGACTGCGCCAGCGGGTGCGAGGGCTTTCCGTACGCAGCCGACGACGGATGCAGGGCTGTTGGTTGCTGCTGTTGCTGCTGTTGCTGCTGTTGCTGCTCGGCGGTGCCGGTGGCAAATAGTTCGCGCAAGTTGCTGCCTGCTTGGCCTGCACGCCGCAGACCCGATCCAGAGCCGCCGCTGCTGCCGCGAGATGCACCTACTTGACTTGGTCCCCGAACGACCGAATAGGGTGATGGCTGAGACATGTGGCGGGTGGTGGCGGGTAACGGATTGGCGTCCTCACTCTCCTTGCGGCTACCGCTGGTGGGACTCATTGCGTGGTGTTTGCCCGCGGCAGCTGCAGCAGCATGCTCGTGCGACGAAAGGGGCGGCGACGGAAGGATCGGCTCGCTGGCGAGCGGAATGGCCGACTCGGTCGCACCAGCGGCTTCCTGCGCGCCGGCGTCATGCTGCTCGGCTGCAGTCCGATGACTCGACGATGTTGACGCAGTAAACCGGATTGAAAGCCAAGGGTGCGCCATGATATCCTTGATCCCAGCCCGCTCGCTTGGGTTCTTGCGCAACATCCACCGCAACAAGTGCACCACCTCTTCGGACGCCCGCGGCTTGCCTGCCATCGGTCCCCGCGAATGTTTCGGGATCGGCAAGTCGTTGTTGAGCACCTGGTTGACGTTGGCAAATGGTGCCCCCGAAAACAAGATCGTGTACAACAGAATGCCGAGCGCCCACACCTCTTGCTCGGGCCCACGGTACTTGTTTCCTTGAATCACCTCGGGCGGACAGTACTGCAGCGTGCCAGCAAACCGCTCAAACAGTCGGCCGTTCGTGGGAATATGGAGCGCCGATCCAAAGTCAATCAGTTTGACATTGAAATGGGCGTCCACGACGAGGTTTTCGTCCTTGATATCCCTATAGATACGAAATTTAAGAAATGAGCGAAACCATGGAAATGTAACACAAAACGACACAAAGGAACGGACCGGTGAACAATGTTGTGATCCAGCAAGTGCTCTACAGCAGAGGCGACTTGGCTAAAGATCTTTTGGGCAACGTTTTCCGACAGCCTCGAGTTCTATGAGATCCAAACGATGAGCCAACACTTCTCAAATGACACGTCGAATAGAAAAAGTATGAGTACCGCTTCAATGCACTCAAACAAGTCCATCGAGTGGCGGCGGCCAATGACTGGAACGCGTGGGGATGGCTCAGAGTAGCTGCGGTGAAGCGCGGGTGGCTGGCTCGCTGACTTGAGACGCAGAGTGTTGAGATCCACTCCCTTTTGCCAGGGCACGCCGTGCAATTCCATGACCAGGTAGTAGAAGCGGTTGTCCTGAATGTATTATACACATGAGCATCAAGGATATACTCCAAAAAAGGAAGAGAGAACGCACTGTGAAAAAGTCCAAAAAGCCGATAATGTTGGGATGGTGCAGCTTCTTGATCACATGCACTTCCATAGGGACAACGCCGAAATCCGGATCGTTCGTGAGTGCCTGCACCACGACCTTCTCCTTGAAAATGAACTTAACGGCCACCTCGGCGCCGTCGGACCGGCGCGTGGCAGTGACTACAAATCCGAACCCACCAGACCCGAGCTCGTCGCCGACTTGGTACTTCTCTTCAAACGCCGGCAACAAGCGATACCGCTCCAGCATGGTCTGCACGGGCGACTTTGGGTGCGGCGAAGTAGGCGCTGCTGCTGCCGGGTGAACTGCAGTCACTATCGGGGCGACGCCAGGGTGGGCCGGGATGGCATGTGGGCCAGAGGGTGACGGATAGTGATGTCCCTTGCTCGTCTGCGGGCCATGCTGCAGCTGATGTTGCTGTTGCTGCTGATGCTGAAGTTGCTGTTGTCCCGCTCCATGTGTGTCAGTGAGACTTCTCGAAGCCATTGGCGGCGTTTGAGACCCGAGAATGCGGATGGCCTCAACCGGGCGGCCGTGCATGCCCCCGGATCCGATTACGCCCGAAGATGATGGCGAAGCATCGTGCATTCCATTTGCGCTTGGTCGCTGGTCGGCCGATGCAGCGGGGGCGTGGTGGCCGGACCCGGCCAACTGTCTGTCAAGCGAGTACATGTGCTGGCGGTAGGCGACAGGGTCCACTGCGCGACGCGGGGCCGCCGATGCGCCGACCGCAGAGGGTACGCTGTTCCGGGAGCCATCGTGCCGCGACGCCATGTCGGCCGACTGCAAGTAGGCCACGTGGGTTGGAGACATGAGTGCGGCTGCCGTCGTCGTGCCGGCGTTGATGGCCTTGGACAACACGAGGGGTGCTATAGGGCTCACCCCACGTCAGTACATTCCTCAAGGCACAATGATAAGAAAATAAGGTACCAGGACGAGCGCCAGATTTCTTGTATGATCCGGTGTGATGGGGAGCGTGGCCCTCTGCCATCGGCGGAGCGCTCCCGAGAACAAGCGTATCGGCGATCGTGACTGGAATAGATGCGAGCGGTTCACCCAGACTTCCCTCTGAGGCGGGGGGTGTCTCAGAGATGGCCGTGAGAAGGGGATTCATTCCATCAGAGGGCGGTGGCGGCGTTGCGTTGTTGCCTGAAAACAAATCCAGCACTGATTTGCGCGAGGCCAGGAACCGCGACGGAGAGGAGGGTGACGCGGCCATTGCATCCCGGTGCGCCGCTGCATGGCGATGCAAGTCGTCATGCTCCCGCGCCGCCGAATCGTACGAGGTATTCAGTCCGGTCTCCGAGGAGGCCTCGATGTCTGTCACAGCGGCACGCAGATCGGCGACCGACCAGCGCTTGCCAGTCGCCTTGACTGGCTGAGGAGCGTAGAGCTCGCGGGTGGCAGCAACGGGGGCCGGGGGTGGAGAGCCGTAGGATCCCATGGCGTCCGCGAAGTGATCACCGCCGTGGTGGTCGGGGGCTGAAACATGGGCCGGATGAATGAATGTGGCGGTTGGCGCTGCCGCAGCGGTTGCGGGCACGGGACTGATCGCAGCCGAAGACGCAGAGTGCTTCAGGCCGCGACTGCTGGCAGAGCGAAAGAGCGATTTGAACTGCGCGCCAAATTGCGTCGAGGATGCGCGCGAAATCCGGGACACGAGCGACGGCGTCCGGCGCACGCCTCCTCCCTCTCCCCCGCTGCTGCTGCTCCCGTGACTGGTGGATGACGAGGGCGAAGTGGACGTCAGAGCCGAAGCAGAAGCCGATGCTGACCGATCGGCGCCGTCGGGAGGGTGCGCAGTATCGGACGGCCATAGTGTCTGCCCAGACTGGGCTGGAGCCAGCGAGGCATGTTCGTGCGATGAGTGAGAAGACCCTGATGATTGAGGCGATGGGATGGGATTGGTCGACGCAGATGGGTGCGGCGGCGGTGGGGATGAAGAGGACGAGGGAGATGACGATCCCAGACCAAAGAGGGAAAAGTGAAAGCCCTTGCGCTGCGATGCCGGCGGCGGCGGTGGCGGCGTCGGCGGTGCCGAGATGGGGTCGTTGTTGTTGCGGAGCATGGGAAAATTTGAGAAATGTGAAAAGAAAAAAAAAATGAACGTAAAAATTGCCGTGGTCGCGGAAAGAGAGCGTGATCGTCGTCCTCCTTTCACTTGAATTCGACGCTACATGCACCGGTAAAAAAACTTCTGAGCGGCGGTGTCGGCAACAACACATACGCAAGACGAAAACCATTTGCTGCGAACTGTGAACTGTTGAAATCTATGGTAAAAACGCGGCACTCAATTTTTTTTAACGTTTCTCTCTTTCCCATTCACTCCCATACTTTTCTTATCTGTTTTGATTATTTACCGATTTCCAGCTTCGCCGCCATCAAGCATTGCCCCTACAAGCCGCCTGGACTCTTGGAAACAACGATCCCAATCTCAGCTGGTGCATTTGACAAACACGCGATTAACTTATACTTCAACTACGCGCAAAAATGGCTCTCATTGGCTCGTCACCTCCAGGGATGAGCGATACCGAGGGTCTTGGCGAACGGACGACCGCTGGCGGTGTCGTGCCCTATGATCCCGAGGATCTTGGTTACGTGGAGGGCGATGCAACCGAGCCAACAGAAATGACGCTCGAGCACATGATCTCCTCACTCAAGTCGGGGCTCTACGGCGTGCTCTTTGTGGTCATCAAGGAATCGCGCATGCCCACGTTCATGGTCGTTATCATGATGATCGTTGACGGGCTTCAGGCATCTGCATTTGCCTTCAATGAGGATGTTGGATTTTCATGGGTACATGCGATCTGTGTGCTGTTGTTGATCTTGCAGCAAGCTCACGAACTGTACTTGACAGGAAAACGCAGGGTGGTTTCATAGCCTGTTGGGGTACACTTTTTAGTATATCCTTGGTCATTTCGCACGAGTGCTCACTGTGATGCGTTTCCAAAATTTGGGCAGATTGCTCTCGTTTGACGAGGTGCTGCAAGCATCCGCAGGGCGTGCTGCCTATTACTTTGCGCTCGGCCTGCTCGGCGTCGTTTTGCTCAATGCCATCTATGTTGGATACAGTTTTTTCAGAAATCACATTCGGTACTTTTAATCCGTCATACCTTTTGTATTTGAGATTGCCTCATTTATGGAAAATTCAAAAAGATTCATTTGGACTCTCAAGACGCTCCGAATGCTGCTCTCAATCTGCGTCACATCGCTGTTTATTCCCATCGTGTCTGTTTTGACCAAGAGCGTCATCACTTGCACGGACACGACCACTGGCATGATCTCTCCATGTTGGTCGGGATCGTTTTTGGTTGTACGTGCCTTTCATCCCACTCTGACTGAATCCAATGCATCGTAACACGTTTTCACTTTTTTTTGCAGGGAAGTATCGCAACAACTATCATTGGCGTCGTCTTCATTATTCTGACGTTTATTGTCACGTCCACCTTTTTTGAGCAAGAACCGGCAGGGAAGGATGTGCTTGCGCGACCTCATGCACGCATTGATCTTTTGCACCTGGCCATTCGCACCTACCTCACGATCTTGTTTGCCCTGATCCGCCGCCATGACGCGGCCGACTTGGCACTCCGACCATTGAGCGATCTTGAGCGCTGGCTATTGGTGCTTTCACTGGTCGCTGGGTCGTTTCTCTCAATGAGCGCATATGCATACTACCAACCTTACTTGTATGACTACTTCTCCCTTACCTACCTTATTGAGAGTAACCACTGACACTACATTACATTATTCATAGCCGCCACCGCTTTTGCTTGCTCCAAACGACAGTCATGGCATGGTGGAACTTTGCCTGCCTCTGCTTACTCTACTGGAACTTGCGACCCCAGGCCAACAAGGAAATGGGGATCCTAGCGTTTTTATTCGGCCCGATTTACGCTGGCCTAATTGGCTCGCTCCAACATCTTCGCCGACGGCAGCTGCTGCGAACGGACGTGCGCGATATCTCGGACCCCTTGTCGATCGAGCTCAAGACCCGGATCCACCTCGAGGAAAAGGGCCTCTTGTTCAAAATGAACGAGGTGCAACTGGCCGATGCGGCGGCCAACAACACGCCTCTCAACGACCTGGCCGTCTTTGAGCGCGTCAAGGACATTAATGGCATGTGGGCTGAGGCAGTGCGATTGATGCCAGACAAGCCGCTCGTGTACCTGTTTTGGGCCGAGTTTTATCTGCTGTATCTCAAGGTTTGGTTTCTTTATTTTTTTGTCTTGAGGAACATCATTTTTAACCCTGACAAATATGTGTGTAGAACAAGCACATGGCGCTAACGTACTACGGGCGAGCAGAAGAGGCATCCTCGGCGCTCGATGTTCAATTCCTGGTGTTTCGGCGACGCAAGATCCTGAGTGACAACTTCTCCGGCGATGCCATTAACCTGATTGCGTACGAGCAGCACCTCTCGGCGGCGGTGCAGTACCAAACGCGCGTGACGCGCGCGCAAATCAAGTTCTGGGGCGAGCTGCTGAAAAAGAGCCACGACATGGCGCGCTTGCATCTGCTGGCTGAGGCTATTTCCTCGGGGATCTCCAAGACGCAAGAAAACTTCATTCGCGTGCTCAAGCTCAATCCCAACTCGCCGCAAGTGCTGCGCCAGTACGCCTTGTTCCTCATTGAGGTCATGAATGACCACAAGAATGGGCGCGAGTTGCAAGAACGCGCGGATGATCTGGACGAGCAGGGCGGCGAGGAGGAGGAGGGTGATGAGCACGAGGAGCTGGACATAAACCTCTTTTCGGACGAGAATTCCGTCATCACCAGTATGTCTCATTTTTTTGTGCTAGACTTTGGAGTTAGCTAATAAAACTTGCTTCAATAGTCTCGGGAGCGTACGATACGGTCGGCCGGATCCTCCACGTCAACAACAAGGCCCTCTCTGTCCTGGGCTACCGTCGATCCGAGCTCCTGAACCAAAACATTACGACCATTGTTCCAGCACCGTTTGCTGAGCCACACGACGAGTTTATGCGTCTGTACTTGGAAACTGGATTCTCCAAGATCGTCGAAAGGACGCGCAAGGTGCTTGCGATGCATCGGAATGGGTATGTTTATTTATTTGCAGGCCAAAAATGACATCTCACAATCGACGAAAATCAAAAGATATCTCATTCCGGTCGCACTTGCCGTCAAACAGGTCAGTCGAAACAAGAGCACCGCGTTCTTGGGCGTCATCAAGCCGATCCAGCACGATGACGATATCATTATTTTGGTTCATTCATTGTATTGGATATTATTTGAAGGAATGATTGACACACTCAATGATTAAACAACAGGACGAGAACGAGATTATCACGAGCTTCACCGAGGGTATCACCAAGTACTTTAACGTTATGCCCCGCGAGATCGAGAGCAAAATCCACATCTCGCAGGTCTTGCCAAAGTACAACGAGATGAAGGACCAGTACAAGTCTCGCACCGGTGGCGTCTGCGAGTACGTTGACCGCAAGGGCCAACCGATGCAGATCGAAGCCCAAATTTCGGTGACGGAACTTCCGCGGCCGCGGTCGACGGGCATCATCAAAATGTGCATGGTCGTGTTTCGAATCAGCACGGCTACCGCCATCAAGGAAAACGCCAATTTGAATGGCGATAGCGACACTGGGAGTATTGCTCAGCAAAGCGTGGCATCGACCAGTCTCTCGCGCAAGGCAGACCAGGTAGGTATCTATTTTCTTTCACACATGAACAACCGAGAGCTCACATCGTCAAAATGTAGCCGCTGGGGTTCATGGACCCCGCCGAAGGATCGTCAACGTCCCTCGCACACACGGGCTCGGTCGGGTCCGGTCGCAAAAAGTCCAAACTACGGCGCGCACCGTCCGAGTCGGGGCAGTCCCGCGGGTCGCGCGGGAGCAGCGCCGGTGGAATATCGACCAACTCGCCCGAATACGTCAAGGCGGTCCTCGTCCGCAAGAACATCACGGTCACAAAGAACCTGCGTTGGCTCCGGGCGTCGTTTTTACTGGCCATCTTCTTGTTGATTGGTCTCGCGGTCCGAAGCCACTTGACGACGGTGGCGCTGTACGAAAAGACGTCGGTTCGGCTGCAGCAAGTCAAGAACGAGCACCTGATTGCCGAGGGGCTGGTGACCATTGCGTATGGCGCACGAACGATCGAGCTCGTCAACACTGGCCTGCTGGCCAGCGCCGCCAACTTTGCTTGGGGGCTCGCCCAGGTCACCGCTGGAATTGCCCAAATCGGAATGGCGTCCAACGTGCTGCTGAGCACGCTGTCTCAATCGACATATTACCAGCAGTATCTGACGCAGTCGCAAGTGCATTTCGCGGAAGTATTGACCTCTGGCCAACGCTCCATTGGGCTGGGACTGATGGATGCGGTCGGCCGCGTGCAGGCAACTGCCTCCCTTATTTTGGCGTCCCCGCGGTCGATTCTGGCCCGGTACATGAGCGTGATCACCAGCAATGCCCCATTTGCCCTTCCGGTCGCCATTGAGGGCCACACGGACGGATTTCGCAATGAATTCGTCGAGATCCAGGCCGCCTTGAACATGGAGGCGCTGATTTCCGTCTTGCCCGTGATCGTGTACCTTGTCACGGTGATTTTGCTGGTTCGGCCCATTTACTCGCTGATTCAGCACGAGCGCGATGGATTTTTGGCCATGTTTAGTGCGTCCTCTGCCATTTTTTTTAACTGTATCCCTCATTGACTTTTATTAAACAAAAAAGGCGCAATCCCCCACCATGTTGTTCGCGGCATCCAGTCCCAGTGGATTCGCCGGCTTGAAAAAATGACGGGCGACGATGACGAATCGGGCGACGCGGGCGATGCAGGGTCGCGCGCGGGCGGATCCCAAATAGCCGCGTCCGGCAATGCGGGCGTGACGCTCGGCAAGGCGACGGTGCGTGAATCGACGCTCAACATTGGGTCGTCGACGTTCCAGTCGATCGTCAACCACAAGGAAGCGTCCACCAGCCACCTCAACCAGGGCGGCCACGGCCGCGCTCCATCCACGGCAAGCAAGGAGTTGCCACCAAACATGCTCCACCGCATGGTTCTGTGGTGGATGGACGTGTTTGCGGCCATCAAGCGCGGGATGCACCGCAAGTACACGATGCTGTTTGCGGTGACGGCCGCGTACTTTGCCGCATCGTCGGTCATGGCATTCAATTTCCAGTCCACGTGGCTCACGTCCAGCCAGGAATTCAAGTGGTTTACGCGGCTGCCAATCTTGGTCCGCCAGGTGTCCTTTTACATGCAGGAGGCGGTGGTCTCTCCTCCGTCGCCAACGTTTCCGCTCGCTTCGACACTGGCCACGATCGACGGACTCAACCAGGAGATCTTGACGATTTGCAACGCGCTCGTGTACGGAAATGCCACCATGGAAGTCTCGGGGGTGGCACTGACGCAAGCCAAAGGGGTGGCCTTGATTTATTTGGACAATGCTTGGTACGTTTTTTTTTTTGGTCCTTTTCGTTTCCCAGAGTGTGAAGCTGAGACATTCCACAAAACGAAAAGCAGCACTGGAAGTACGTCCCCAGCTAATTGCTTGACCTTTGACAATGGCGTCCTTTCAAGCGGTTTATATGCGACAATGATGTACGGTTGATCTTTATTTTCGGTCAGGGCACCCCCTTTGCGATTCTCATTCCTTTTTTATCAATTAGTGAATACAATGCGCTCGTGAGCCAAGCGCTCGGCTTGATTACTGCGGGAGGCGTGACACTGGCGAGCTTGAGCACCGCCGATCCGTTCAAGACGATCCGTGATTTGGATCAAATCCATTTACCGCCGATCTTGGATCAAGTGTCGACTCTCTACAGCGAGTCGTCCAGTGAGGGGCTCAATTATTTCATCTGGGTGCGTTTCACTTCAATATTTCGATGGAAGGAGCAAAACTAAGAAACTTTAAAAACACAAAAAAAAATACACAGATCCACCTGATCGTCACTGTCGCGTACCCGGTTGTTCTTCTGGGGATGTATGTCTTGTACTACCGGCCGCATCTAGCGCAGCTCGGATCGAGCATCATGCGCAAGCATGTGATGCTGTATTTGATTCCAAGCGAGGTGATTACGAATGTGGAGTCCATCCAGCGGTACTTGCGTTCTTGATTTTTTCCTTGTACTCTCGACTTTTTCCACATAATAGAACCAAACCGATTCCATTTTCAATATCCAACAAAAAAAATGCTTTACAGCTTGGTCTTTCCGCGCTTGACGCCGAGCTCCAGGAGCTTGCCAAAGGCGCTGGCAAAGTCGGCAAAGAACACATCCTTGTCCTTGGCGTACAGCTCCACGTACTGCTTGAACTGGGGATCAAACACAAACGCCATCTCGGCGGGGAGCATCATGATCTCGTCGTCCTCGTCGACAAACTGCTTGGGGCCGTCCCACTTCTTCTCAACCCACTTGGTGGTCAGCAGCCTGGAGTAACCATTTCGTGAGATTTCTTTAAGGAACCAAACAGAAGGAATAAGGAATGAACGTACAGCTTAAAGTACTGGTTCGAGAACCGGGTCGGGGTGTGGGTCCAGGGACCGTCAAAGCCTGAGCGGTCAGTGTGGCAGCGGCCGACACTGTGGGCACCGAGCAGAGCAACAATCTCGCGATCGGTGAAGCCCATGCGGTAGCTGTATTTCGGAGTGTTTTGATCAGTTACTTTGCAATTAACTGAGTGAATGGGATAAGAAGCGTACAAGACATCGCGAACGTGCGATGCGCCCTGCGCCGCGTCGGGAAGGCGGCCGTTGGGCGGGATCTCGGTGGTCTTGACGGTCTTGGCGTCCTTGTCGGCGCGTCCTTTTAGTAATTTCAAGTTAAGTTTGGCTTAGAAGAAAAGAAAAAAAAAGAACGAGAGAATAATGGACATACCAGGGGTCCAGGGGACACGGGGACCGCCCATGGCCTCGACGGCCACGACACCGCCAAGAGTCCACAGATCGGCGTACGAGATCCAGGGGTGCTTGACCTTGATGGGCTCGAGGAAGGCACTGTCGTTTTGTTTGCGTGTGAGTACAGGAGAAAAAGGAGTGAATAGAAAAAAAAAAAATTTGAAGTACTGAGCATGTTCGAGACCAGCGTTGGCGCCGTCGGTCTTCTCGGGGCTGAAACGCATGGTGGCGCCGTCCGAACCGCCCGTCTTAGTCTTGCGGTCGTAGGTGCCGGACGCGTGCCAAGCCAGGCGCACCAGCACGGGACCAATCGATCCATCATCGTAGCCCTCGTTCGGGAGAATGGCAGCAATGTCCTGGGCGACCTTCTGGTAGTCGGCAGCAGTGTGAGTCGTCATTTTATATGGTTCGTTTGAGCGTGTCGCGAAAGAGAAAAAGACGAGGATGCTTGAGTGCGACCCAAAGCGAGAACTTTGTGCTGCATGATGTCACACGCATGATTCTTAAGGCCAAAAAAAAAATTATCCTTCCCACTCGAATATGGTCGCGCAGCATTATATTACGCGTCGCCTCGACGAGCGAGCACTCACATGGAGCGGGGAAGTTGGTCGACGGTGGACGTGGAAAAACAATAAAACTCTTTTATTTGATTTTTTGGCCAAAATATTTGATAAATGAACGCGCCCGACCGTAACGATATTCTCCACCTGCCATTCGGCGCCAAAAAGTAATATTTTATCGCATAAAAGTGTGCGCGGTTAGAGGCGGTAGCAACTGACGGTCATTATAAACAGGGTCACCATCACCGAGGACACCCGGCTGCCCAATGCCGTCGAGATCAAAATCGAGCGCGAGGACCACACCCTTGGCGGCATGCTGAAAGAGTGCGTCTGCTCTAGAATGGCAAAACAATTGAATTGTCCGGCTGAAAAAGAATGTTGAATAACGAAATAGAATGCTCCTGCGCGACGAGGACGTGCTCTTTGCGGGATACAAGCACCCACATCCGCTCGAGTACCACATTGTGCTCAAGCTGCAGACGTCGACGCACATCAAGCCGATTGACGCGCTCAAGCGGTCGATTGAGCGTCTGATTCTGGAGCTGGCAACACTCAAGGAGCGGTTCATGGTACGCGTGTCACTTTTGTTTTGTTGAAGCCATTGTATTGATATGGACTGTGCACCGACGGACAGGCCGAGGTCGCACGGGTAAAAACAGCCAAGAACCTGGATCAGTACGCGATGGACGCGGACGACTGATCAACGTGAAATGGCGTTGCTCGAAATACATTCTCACACGCCTGTAACAACCAATCCGGAAATCCAAGGAAATGGGGGAAAAGCTGAAACAACGTGATCTCGATCC
>MU624974.1:0-15435 GCA_025349905.2 Blastocladiella britannica
AAAAGCAACGAGAAAAACAGCTTGGTTTGGTGCTGGAAAAACAAGGACTGAAGAATTCTGTTGGCGATAAAACGGACGTTTTGTTCCACATCACTTCCATCTCAGAATTCCAACACCCGAACTCTGTTTAGTGCGCAGCCGTGTAGCAGCAGAAAAAAATGAGCAGCTCATTCGACCACGCGCAGGATGACAAGGCCGACTTTGACACCAGCGAGCGGGTCCAGGTCTACCCGACCTTTGACTCGATGAACCTCAAGGAAGAGTTGCTGCGCGGCATCTATGCCTACAGTACGCGTTTAATTATTTTCAATGGATGGCAACACGATATACCCACCATGAATAAATAAATAAAAACAGACTTTGACAAGCCCTCGGCCATCCAGCAGCGCGCCATCATGCCCGTCATCTCGCGCCGCGACGTGATCGCGCAGGCCCAGTCTGGCACGGGCAAAACCGCCACCTTCTCCATCTCCATCCTGCAGAACATTGACACCGCCAAGCGCGAGTGCCAGGCTCTGGTGCTGTCGCCAACGCGTGAGCTCGCACAACAGATCCAGTCGGTGCTGCTGGCGCTGGGTGACTACCTGAACGTACAGGTGCACGCATGCGTGGGCGGCACGTCGCTGGGCGAGGACATTCGCAAGCTGGAGCACGGCCAGCACGTGGTCTCGGGCACCCCCGGCCGCGTGTTTGACATGATCAAGCGCGGTCACCTGCGTACCCGCAACATCAAGATGCTGGTGCTGGACGAGGCCGATGAGCTGCTCAACCAAGGGTTCAAGGACCAGATCTACGACATTTACCGTCTTCTCCCACCGGCCACGCAAATGGTGGTGGTTTCGGCAACGCTTCCGCACGAGGTGCTGGAAATGACGGGCAAGTTCATGTCCGACCCGATGCGCGTCCTGGTGAAACGCGACGAACTGACGCTCGAGGGCATCAAGCAGTTCTTTGTTGCGGTCGAAAAGGAGGACTGGAAGTACGACACGCTGTGCGACCTGTACGACACGCTGACCATCACCCAGGCGGTGATCTTTTGCAACACCCGGCGCAAGGTCGACTGGCTCACGGCCAAGCTGCGCGAAAACAAGTTCACGGTCTCGGCCATGCACGGCGACATGATGCAAAAGGACCGCGAGGCGGTCATGACCGAGTTCCGGGCCGGATCGTCGCGCGTGCTCATCACCACCGACGTGTGGGCCCGCGGGATTGACGTGCAGCAGGTGTCGCTGGTCATCAACTACGACTTGCCCATCAACCGTGAGGTGTACTTGCATCGGTACCGTTTTTTTTCTTTATTTCTTTTCTTCACAGCTGGATCACTGACATGTTAATGTATTACATTTAGGATTGGCCGATCGGGCCGGTTTGGACGCAAGGGCGTGGCCATCAACTTTGCCACCAACGAGGACGTGCGGGTGCTGCGCGACATTGAGCAGTACTACTCGACGCAAATTGACGAGATGCCGATGAATGTGGGTGACATGATCTAATTTATTATATATATATATATATATTCACTATGGGTATCCCGGGCCGGGGGCAAGAGTTGCGGTCCCTTGCGGTTCACACACCACACCAAGGAAGGAAGAGGGAGGGCAGGGTGCTCTCGGTGAGAGCAATGATAGGGACCATGCCATAAATTTGGATCACGAAGAAAAAAATTGCCCCTCTCCCGCGGCAACAGCGAACCGCAATTTCCAACTTGCGTTGTGCCATTCCGTTCCTTCACACATCCGACACACAACCTTTCCTCCCTCGGAGACGCACAACCGACGCCACCGTACCAGGTGCGATCAGCCTTTCTTTTGTTGTCGTTGTTTTGCTTGGCGGTAATTGCTACTGCGTGATCCTTTTTTTTTTTTCCCATTTCCGGACCGCCCTGGTAATGGGATCGCGCGCCATTTTTTATGCCCTTGATATATACTTTATACCGCTCCCTGCCATGCCACGAGCGCGACGGTGCACATTGGTGCAATTGTTTACCCTCGCGTGGCACTCACCATTGTATTATAAAGTTCTGACCTTTGATTTCTCTTTCGCCCTCTCGCCAGTATCCAGTCTGAACTCGACCTGATCTGCCCAAACCGTCCTTTTGTCGACCATGTCTGAAAAGGCACCAAAGAAGAAGCAAACGTCAGTGGCAATTGTACGCTATATATTTTCTCAAAGGTCGCACACATGCAAAATCAACAACCTGACCTTATAATAAAATCATAGGACGAGCACAAGCTCTCGTTCGAGGAGCTGACGCAAAAGTATGACACCCTGATCGACACCGAGAACCCGGCCAAGTCGGGCGGCCTGAACACGGAGGATGCGGCCCGCCGCCTGGCGACCGACGGCCCCAACGTGATGGCCCCGCCCAAGCGAAAGTCGCCCATTATGCGGTTTGTCGAGTGCATTCTTGCGCTGTTCAACTTGCTGCTGATCATTGCCGGTGTCCTGTCGTTCCTGCTGTACGCGCTGAACACGTCCGTGAACCAGGTTTCGGTGCGTTCTTTATATCGCCAAAAGGCGGATCGCCTTTTTTTTGTTGTCGCTATCAGCTGCACTTCACTCATTCCAAAAAAAAAAAAAAAAATTTACAGCTGTACACGGGTATCATCTTTATTCTTGTCGCCTTTATGAACGCCGGGATCGAATTCGTGCAGATCAGCAAGGCCGAGAGCGCCATGATGGCTTTCCTGGTACGTTTATTCGTTATTGTGAACGATCTCTCCCCGACTCGGATCGCTCACAAAAAATTGAAATTAAATAGAACATGATCCCCGCCAAGGCCACCGCAGTCCGCGGCGGCCAGCTCATCAACCTGCCCGCGCAGGACCTTGTCAAGGGTGACATTGTCTACGTCCGCATGGGCGACAAGCTCCCCGCCGATATCCGCATCATCAAGGCCTCGGACATGAAGGTTGACAACTCGTCGCTCACGGGCGAGGCCGAGCCCCAGCTTCGTCTGGTCAACTCGACCCATGACAACCCGCTCGAGGCCGAGAACCTGGCCTTCAACTCGACGCTGGTGGTGTCGGGCGAGGGCTTTGGTGTTGTGGTGCGGTGCGGCGACGACACGGTCATTGGCCAGATCGCCAACATGACCAACTCGGAGAAGAAGCGCACGTCGCCCATGACGGCCGAAATCGACTTTTTGGTCAAGTTTATCTCGTCGCTGGCCATTGGGTCGGGCGTCATCTTCTTCATCATTGCCATGGTGATTTACAAGGATCTCAAGACCGCGTTCCAGGTCGGAATCGGAGTGCTGACGGCTTGGGTCCCCGAGGGCCTCTACGGTACCGTGACGATGCTGCTGACGTTTGCCGCCCAGCGCATGGCCACCCAGCAGGTGCTTGTCAAGCAGCTGACGGGCGTCGAGACGCTCGGCGCCGTGACGCTGCTGGCCACCGACAAGACTGGTACCTTGACCCGCAACCAAATGACGGTGTCGATTGTGTGGACGCACCTGACCAAGTGGGTGATTGGCGGCAACGCGAGCTCCCTCGCGGCCGGCGAGAGCCCCTTTGACTCGTCCGTCAAGGGCACCCAGGAGATCATGAACATTTCGGCCCTCTGCACACGCGCTCGTTTCAACAAGACGGACGTGCCCATGGACCAGCGCGAGATCATTGGCGACGCCACCGAGACGGGCCTGCTCCGCCTGGCGACCCAGAAGCTGCGCGAGTTTGACTCGCTGTCCGACCGGTTCCCTAAAGTGCTGGACGTCCCCTTCAACTCGGACAACAAGTGGGCCATGACGATCCACAAGATGGCGCACGCCGACGGCCACTTTACCCAGTACATGAAGGGCGCCCCCGAGCGCGTGCTCAAGCTGTGCACGTCGATTGTGGGCCCGACGGGCGAGACGATCCCCCTGTCGGAGGAGCACCGCAAGGCGTTTGACGAGGCGTACGAGTACATGGCGTCCAAGGGCCACCGCGTGCTTGCGTTTGCCAAGTTTGAGATGGACGGCACCACCTACCCCGAGTCTTACGTGTTCAACAAGGAGGAAAAGAACTTCCCGATGAGCGGCCTGACGTTTGTGGGGCTTGCGTCGCTGGAGGACCCGCCCAAGCACGGCGTCCGCGAGGCCATTGGCCACTGCCGTCGCGCTGGTATCAAGGTGGTGATGGTCACGGGCGACCACCCGCTCACGGCCGAGGCGATTGCCCGCAAGATCAACCTGGTGCTCACCGACACGCGCGAGGGCATGGCCAAGAAGCGCGGCGTGCCGACCGAAGAGGTGCCCGAGGAGGACGCGCGCGCGATTGTGATTCACGGCGAGCGCGTGGACAAGCTCACGGACGCCGAGTGGGACATGATCTTTTCCAAGGAGGAAATTGTGTTTGCCCGCACCTCGCCCAAGAACAAGCTCCAGATCGTCAAGAAGGCGCAGTCGCTGGGCCACATTGTTGGGGTCACGGGCGATGGTGTCAACGACTCGCCCGCCTTGAAGAAGGCCGACTTGGGTATTTCGATGAACATTTCGGGCTCAGACGTGTCCAAGGAGGCCG
Organism: Blastocladiella britannica; assembly: GCA_025349905.2. Lineage (NCBI taxonomy): Eukaryota > Fungi > Blastocladiomycota > Blastocladiomycetes > Blastocladiales > Blastocladiaceae > Blastocladiella > Blastocladiella britannica. The sequence continues at coordinate 4,506 of MU624974.1, forward strand.
CGGCCATGATTCTGCTGGACGATAACTTTGCGTCGATCATCAATGGCATTCGCGAGGGCCGGTTGATTTTCGCCAACCTGAAGAAGTCGATCAAGTACGTGCTGACGCACACCATGCCCGAGGTGATTCCGCAGCTGCTGTTTGTTGCCGTCCCGCTTCCGGTCGGAATTGGCGCGCTGCAGATTTTGGCCATTGACTTGGGTTTTGAGCTGTTTGCGGCCCTGTCGTTTGCGTTTGAGCTTCCCGAGTCGGAGGGTCTGATGAAGCTGCAGCCCCGTCGCCCCGTGGACTCGGACACGATCGAGCACCTCCGTGCCCGCCGCGCGTTTGACCGCAAGTTCATGTCTGTGGCGACCAATGAGGATGGCGCCGACGACGAGCGTGAGCTGACGAACGCCGAGCGGTTCCGCCAGCTGCTGTCGCCCGAGTACTGGACCCGGTGGGCGTTTGCCGGCAACGACGGCGACGTGCTGGTGGACCTCAACACGATTGTGTGGGCGTATCTCGAGGTGGGCATCCTGGAGTACATTGGCGCCCAGATCGTGTACTTTGTGGTGTTTTACTTTTACGCGGCCGACGGCGTCAACTACTACATCACCCCGACCGACCTGTACAATGGCCAAAATGCGAGCACCGCCGGATGGGGCGCCAATGGCGCGCCGCCGTTCACGCTTCACAACGGCCTGGTCATTTCGGTCGACGACCAAGCCGAGTCGCTTGCCCGCGCGCAGTCGTCGGTGTACTTTGCCATCTTCATGGGCCAGATTGGAAACCTGTTTGCGTGCAAGACGTCGATGACGTCGCCGCTGCGCGCGTTCTCGTTCAAGAACATGGCCACGTACAAGGCGCTCTTTGGTGGGCTGTGCGTGACGATCCTGATTATCTGGGTGCCCGGAATCTCGTCCGCGTTTGGGTCGTCGATCCGCACCAACCCGCTGTACTTGCTGATTGGCCTCGCCAACGGCGTGCTCATTTACCTGTACTCTGGCCTCCGGTTCTGGTTGCGCCAGCGGTTCGTGCCCATCAAGTACAACCCGGAGCCCCTGGGTCTGCAGATGCACGCGACCCGGTACTCGAACATTTAAACCTTCGTCCTTCCTTTCTCTTTGTCCCCCACCAATCCCTCAAATAGTTTATTCTTTTATTATTCTCTCTCTCGATTGTGCGCGTATTACAATTATTAGTGAATTTGTTAAATGTCCTGGAACCGGAATGGTCAAAGCGGCCGCCGATCACTGCACGACGCGACGACGCCGCCCCGGTTCAGCCACGATCCCACCAATAAACGGCGCCGGATCGACCTGGACCCATCGTCTCCGACAATAACCAATGGGCGGGCGGTCGCGCCTCTCTCAGCCATGGTCCATGCGCTAGCGCCCACAGTCACCAATAGCACGGTGGCTCCGACCGTACCGCCGCCACCGGGATCTCGCGCACTCGGCGCGTCGCGTGCGTCCCTGGTCGGCCCGCTGTTTCGGCCCGCTGCCTTGCACGGCCCTGGTGGTGGCGGCAGTAGCGATCGCGAGGATGACGAGGACCCGGTGCAGGGCAGCTCGCCCATTCCTGCTGTGCATGAGGTGATACGGTCGGGACTGGCGGTGTCGGGCGGCAGTGGACGTGGACATCAACGAGCGCGAGCACAACGACGTAAGCCAATGCAGCTGCAAGTGCCAGTCAATGTCGGCTCGTCGTCCTTGATGGTGACTCCGCTGCCGCCTCCACTGGCCTGTCCGCCTTCGGCTCAAATGGTCCAAGGTGGCGATGAGTCGCCGCTGCTGCCAATGCCGCCACCGCCTTTATTTCGCGTCATCCCGACGGCCGTTGAGCCTTTGTTTTGGTACCATGGAACTGGATACCATGACGCCGATGACGACGATGAAGATGACGATGACGATGACGATGTCCTTGTCTCGTCACAGCAGCAGCCCACGCCTCCCACTCTACCACTCCGATCCCGACGGCGGACCATGCACGAGCGAATGCGGCTCGAGAGCGCTGGAGCCGCGATTGATTCGGACGAGTATGATGACCACGATGTCGACGACCCATTTGCATTTGACGACGGCGGGTTTGCCGGATCGCCGGCCGCCGCGACCGCCATGGACGACGTATTGGCGCCGCGGTTGTCGTTTTTGCCCTCGCATCACCTCCGTACTCCGCTGCCGCTCCCACCTTCGGTGCGTGCCGCCAACGACGAGCAGCAACAACGATCAGAGGTGGATCCGGCCGACGATCTGTTTATCGTGTCCAGTAGCGCCGCCGCGGCCTTGGATTCGCCCGTGGTAGCAGCGGCAGCAGCGGCGTCGACTCGCCGGCTGGCCAGTTCACCAGCAGTTCCCGAGCACGTTCCACCGAGGTTTTCCATGGTCCAGCGATCGCCTGGAGCCGCGTCAACGGCGGCAGGGTCGGCCCGTCCATCCTTGCCGATCGGGTTCGTTTTTCTTCTCCATTTCCTTTTTTCCTAATTCGCACAGACTGATCCGCCTAACAATAGCCCGCCCGCGCCCGGCCCAACGCTGTCCCGGCTCCGATGGCTCACCGACCACTCAAAAACCCCCAGTCCGGCCATGATTGCAGCGGGTCCGTGGATCATGCAAGTGCACTCGGCGCGGAACCACGCGCGTGAAGGGCATCATATCCTGGACGGCACCGTGACCCGCGTCGGGAGTGTCTCGCCGTCGGCAGCAGCAGGAACCATGGTGCTTCCGAGCCCACCGTTCCCAATGCACTTTATCGTGCGGCCACGGACTCAGCTGATGGCGCACGGCGACCAGCGCGTGGATATGGCGTGGGAACATATTCGTGGGGCGACGGCCGTCGGGGGCGGGAATCGGAATGCGAGCAGTACCAACTCATCATCGCGACTGCCGCTGTCGTCGTCGTCGATACCATCGTCGTCGGCCACCACCACGAGTGGGCCGCCGGTGCCGCACCAATACCATCACCGATTGACACCTCCACCACCGCCACCTCCATCGCCCGTGGCCATTGTCGAGATTTCCGAGTGCGTCGGATGGTTCCTGGACCGATCGTCGTCATTGGGCGGTACCAGCGGAAGCAGCGGCCCAGTGCTGTGTGGGCTGGGCGTCGGGTACCGGTGGGCGGGTCGCGTACACCCTCAAACAACCCTACCTCGGCCAGGCCGCACCGGGACACCGCCAAGCCTTGCCAGAGATATATCCAAATAGATCATTTTTATTACATTTATCATGGCCTCGACTGAAGCGGTGATTGTTGCTGTTGTTGCTGGTGCTGCTGCAAGAGCGCAAGCTTGGCCTGTGTTCGCTCCAACGCACTGGCGGTGGCGCCAAGCCGGGCCAGAATAAAGTCGGCTTTGGCGTCCACGTGCGCCTGCAATTGCGCGGTGGACGGCGGCGGGGGCGGCACTTGGTCTTGGCCTTGCCTAGGTGGCGATCGCCGGTCTTGCTGTTGTCGCTGAATGAGCATGTCCAGCATTTGTACCTCTGCGAGAGCGTTCCATTTCCGTACACGGGGATCGGAGGGCACGCGGTGAATACCACAATTCAAGCTAAAATGGAAAGACGGAGCGGACCAGCAAGCACGCGCTCCAATTCGTGCTCGGCGTCGGCTTGTGACGCGGCGCATTCCTCTGACAAGTGCCAGATGTGATCGAGCACCGGTGCCAGTACACCTACAATGTCGGGCACGTGGATACGCTCGGATGGGCTGCTCATTGCAATTTAAGAAAAGGTCGGATATATTTTTGGCTCATCCAAGAGAAGTACGAGTATCAACGTGATCGTGGGGTCAGGATCGTTGCCGCCGCGGCCGCTGCCGCTGCTGCTGCCGCTCGATGGGTCTTGATGGCGGTGCCGTGGTGGTGATCGACCGCGCCACCACCACCAATGGGCGCTACCGCCAGGCGCTGACGTTTCCGAGCTGGAGTGGGAGACTCGGCGCCCTCATCTTCCTCGTCCCCCTGTCCCTCCCCGTCGTTCTTGCTCTCGCCCAGGCTCGCCACATCGGATAGCTCGCTACTGACCCTGGAATCGATCCCTCCTGGAGTAGTGGTTGGCGCTGCACCGGCAACCGCAGTGACGGATGCTGTCGCCCCCGAAGGAACCGCTGACACCATGGCAGTCGGTGCAACAGTCGGGTCATTCTCGTCCCACCCCTTCCACATGTCTTCTGACGACAATGGGTGCGGCCTCGGCTTGCCGTCCAAAAGGACACGACTCCCGCTGTCGGCCGGTGTCGCATAGAATTGACGCGGGTCCGTCCCGCGCCCCGACTGGTAGCTGACAGTGCGCGGCCGAGTGAGCACGTCTTGCCCCGGTACACGAGGGACAGACACAGGCGCTTCCACTGCCGCGACTGCTGCCGTCGCGGTGACGGCAGCAGAGGTACCTTGGAGTGCAGTGTGCGTCGTCGTCTTGTGCAGCTGCTGCATCGTCCAATGGCTGCGTTTGGAAACCAGGCGCATGGATGCCGGCACTCGCTTTGTATTGATCCCGGCCAGTGGTGACCCAGGATCTGCTTCAGACGTGTTGTGGATGCGTGGTGTGCGCTATAAATATTGCATACAGTGAGTGAGGTATATCCCACTAATAATAATAATAAAAATACCTCAACCAGACGCGAGGGGGCAGCGCCATTGGGCGAGGTCAAATGAGAGTTAGCACCCGCGGGTTCGGTCGGGGGCTCTGTTGGCACTTGTCCCACGTAGGCCACGGAACCATCGAGGGGAATGGCGTCACGCTCCGAGGGTACTGGAGGCGGATCAAAGCCGTCGTCATCTTCATCGCCGCCGGCAAAGTCCTCGTCGTCATGGTCTTCAATCGCGTCAAGCAAAAAGGCAACGTCGGCGGCGGAACTGGGGTGCACGCGGTTGGACATGTCCGTCGACTGCAACGGCGACTTGAACGACGGAGGGTACATGCGCACTGCCCGTGCGCCACCACCCCGGGCGATAGCAGGCGTGAATTCGTCAACGCCGGTGTTCGCCAGCCCATCCCACAGTGGAGGATCCAAGCCTTCGGAATGGCCGACTTCGGTGCATGCGGCCGCTGCTGCTTCAGCGGTGGTTGGCGAGATGAGCACCGCTTCATGTCTTGGGGCCGCCTGGAGCGCTTGGTTCGCTGCTGCAACCGCCACAGACAATGCCGCCGGGGCCGACCGCTTTGACCGCGACCGGAAGAGGCCAAGGGGGGTCGCTGCTGACAGAGAAGATGCGCCGAAGGACTCGTGCAGCCCAATACCAGGCGTGTACCCGCTGACAGGGATGAATGGCAGGCAAGTACTCGGATGGTGGTAGCCGCGCGAGGTCGTGGACAGCATGGGAGGTGGAGGAAACAGCGTCGCTGGCGTCGCAAAAGCTGCTGGGCCTGCCGATCCCAGATTCGAGTACGACGGTGTCAAGTGCGGGGGGCGCAGGTTTGAGGCGGACAGGGTCGATTGCACCGTCGCAGTCGCAGCAGGAGCGACGGGAGGAGGTAGCGGTTTTATCGAGAGTATTGCTGGCGAACGGGTCAACGCCATGACGGAAACGGAATTGGAGTGCTGCAAAGTCCGATTTGCCAGTGGCGACTCGGTGCCGGCTTGTGTGGCCGAGGTATCGCCGGCGTCCGACAACGTGTCTGATTCACTCGAGTAAAACATTTCGCCCCTCTGCTGCTGCAGCCGAGAACGGGAGGAGGGACGTGGATGCCGCGAGTCCTGCCCCATGGTCGGCTCGGCAGCGTGGTTTGCGGTAAACCCATCCCCAAGGGCGCCGTCCGCAAAGTCAATCTCGTGAATGGGTCCGTCGCTATCATCAATGATGACGACCTCGCTAAAGGACCGGGTCGCCTTCTCGCGCTGGTAGAGCTTCAAGTGCTTGTCGAACTCGTTCCACGCATTGACGCTCGTGACCCCGGCGCGGTGTTCGGCGCTGCGGACGTGCTCGCCCATGTTGTTGAACTTGGCGCGGCACCACTCGCAGTAACCCGGGCGTGCAGACGCCCACGCCGCAAGGCTCGAGGCCAGCTTTCGGTCGCGCGCCAGCGTCTCGAGGTCTCTTGGTAACGAGTCACTGTCGTCGTTCGAATTGGATCCGCTCGCCCCGCCTGGGCTCGACTGGCCGTCTGCGCCAAAGAAAATGCGTCCATCCTTGTTGAAATGCGGCGGGTTCGGGTCCGAAAACATCCGCGACATGGGGTGCAGCGGTGTGGGGGCCGGTATCAGAGCCTCAACGCCGGTGGCGGCATCGTCAGCAGGAATGAAGGGCGACTGGGTGACCTCGTCCAGAATGTAGAGCTGAGGGAGCGTGGCCGCGGTGGCCGTACTGTACTCTTGCAGAATACACGGTCGGTGCACCCCTGTTGCATCCAATACTGTAAAGTAGGGAGCTCGGAGTTCCTTGAGCCGCGTGCGGTTGCTGGAACCAGTCCCCGCGCGACCAGCAACCCCACCGGATCGGGTCGAATTGGCGTTTGAGAGTTGATGTTCAATCCCGCACTTGAGTTCTCGGCGAAGTGCTGTGAAATATTTACGTGAGCGGATTGAATTGGACTGAGAGCTATCAAGGGTCGTACTGGTCATGTCCCAGATCCGCATCTGAGCTTGGGCGGCCGACTGGAGCATGTTGGCGAGCATGGTCTTGCGTGCAGCTTGCGGCTATTGTTATATAGTTTGATCTGTGAGTCGCACAGCACCATTTAATAATCGTCAGACGTATACCTTTTGTGCAACAGAGAGGGGAGCGGTTCGGGACGGGCTACGCGTTGGTCACTTGTGTGAGACATTCGGGGGAAAAAACAAACAGATCATGTGCTGAAACTACGACCAACACCATAACGAAAGAAAAAAAAATTGTACCCAAGGGTCCGTAACGAGGAGGTCGTTGGATCGTTGGCCTGGCGAATGAGGGTGGCGGTTTGCTTTTTGATAGCATCCTCCACGACCAGATCCGTGACGCGGCGCGAAAAGAATCCTTCGACGACCTGAGATGCATACACGCGTGTGAGACACATACTCATAAAATGCCTCGAAGAAAAAAAATTACGGACCCCGCCCAAGCGATTGATCCCATCGGTAAAGGTGGACTTTTCACTGTCGCTTTCCATGGCCAAAAAAAAGCGTCGGGAAGCCAACAGGGTCGACTGGCGAGTGGCCGGCGCAGAACCAGCGGCAGTGGCAGCAGCAACGGCGGCGCCGGCAGTGAAATGTGACGCATGGACGGCGGGTGCGGGGGTTCGAGCTACCGAAACGGCCGATCGGGTCGAAGTGTCCATCCCGGACGCACGGGCGGCGCGCAATCGAGACGAAGAAGCGCTCGGCGTCATTTTGAGGTGCGCGGGGACGGAGGCAGCCGCAGCCGTTGTTGGGGGAGGAAGTGGGGCGGCGGAGGTGGGTCTCAGAGGCGAGCGCCGGCCGGCCGAGACGTCTTCCAGCATGGATCGCGCCGTCCGCGGTGGTTTTTGCGACGACGCATACGATGGCGGCGCTGCTGCGGCGATATTTTCCGAGCCAGGTGCGGCAGTGTCGGCCGCGGACCGCAGGCGACGTAAATTGGCCGACGGGACTGAAAGGGCCGAGAGAGCGGCGCCATAGGAGGGTCCGGGACCGTTGGCGGGCGGTGGAGCGGGTGCAGTGCGGTTTCTCGAGAACATGATTGTCTTGGTTTAAAGGGATTGTCTGATAGTCAGACAGGCAGTCGGCGAGCCCAAGACAAGGAACACAGCCAGCAGAGACAAGGGACAACGAGACCGAGACAGTCGAAAAGACACTCTTTCTCGCGATGCTTTTTATGTCAGAGTACAAGAGAGAGTGCGCCAGATCTTGATCCAGTCCGTGGTATAGTTGGCAGTGGTCAGTCGGAGTGGTCGGCAGCGTGTTGGTGGTTGGCAGTGAGACCGCCTTCCCTTCCTTTCGGTCCTCGTTCGATTTCTTTTTTTTTTTCTCCTTCGTATTTGCACAAGAGCAGGGCCAGAACGAAAGAAAGAGATGTTGCGTGTGAGAAAAAACTACTCTCTTGCCAAAAATTAACCAAATTTAGAAAAAATTATGGCCGCCAACGCGCCGCCACCACTACTACCGCCGCCCCTGCAGTGGGCCACGCTCGACTACACGCTGCTGCTAGCTGCAACCGCTGCCGCCGTGCCCGATCGCGCCCACTCTGGGCCCGTCTCGGCCATTGCTCCCACCACCGTGGACTGGGACGTTGTCCGCGCCTCGCTCGTCAACTGCCCGCTCGCCTCGTCGTCACTGCGCCGTGCCGGCATTATGGTATACACCCTTTTTCCATTGACCTTGGCTGTCCAACAGTTTTTAATTGCATAATTTAAAACGACAGGTCCTCCAATGGCTCTTTACCCAGTTTGCGGCCGCCGCACCGTTTGGACCGGAATTGACGCTCACCGAGGTCCTCCACGTTTTGTATGCCAAGCGCCTTGCCGAAATTCGCGGCGTGCTTGTTGTCCCGCCATCGCAACCAACACCAACACCGCCATTGCCGGCCTCGGCCGCGGGAGGGCGTGCTGACGGCAATGGTGGTTCTGCTCGCGTCACTTCCGTCACTCGCCCGCGTGTTCACGTCCCAGGGTCTACAGCAACCGCCGCAGTCGCGACTGGCAGCATTAGTAGCAACAATCGCACTAATTTTGGCATTCTGGACCCCATATCGCCGAGCCACGCTTCCGATGCGCAAGTGCCGCCGCCGCGTCCGGCCGCCTCGCCTGCTCGACGCGCCTCTATCAGCCTTGTGCCGGCATCACCACGATCGCCCTTGTCGGCAGAAGCAGCCGTGGGCTACATAGTCGATGCACAACGACGCTCGGGCTCTGCCACACCGACACCGGCCCTGGTACATGCTGCCAGTGTGCAGGTGGTCGCGGACGCCGACTTGGATGCCATGGATGTGGATGATGTGATCTCCCCACCACAAGATGGCCCAATCGAGGCAGCGGATCGCATGGATTTGGAAGATCCTGCGGTCCCACCGCCGCCACCGCTGCCGCCCTCGGCCATTGCAGCAGCAGCAGCAGCAGCAGCAGCAGCAGCAGCAGCAAGAGCGTCGTCCACGACCCCGGCCCCCGTTCCAATCGTGCAGCAGCTCGGCAGCCCGCCGCCACGCGTCATGTCGCCCGCACGACGGCTCTACATCACTGCATCGCCATCTCGTGCCGCCACCACCGCCCGTGCGAGCTCGTCGCCGGCACTGGTCGCCACGCCCCCGCCGTTTTCCCGGGCTGCTCTGCCACCGGTATCATTGTCCACGTCTTTGGCTGATCGTTTGCAACCATCGCCGCCTCGGCTGGCGGACGGAGCCAACAACAACCTGGTAACGCCATCTTCATCCGCATCGCCTCCACCAGCACCGCCACAGCCGCCGGTTTCGATGGTGCCTGCATCGGCGGCCGCTTCAACGAGGCCTTCGTCGTCGGCACATCTGTCGCATCGGCTCAAGTCGAGCCAGGAAGATCATCACGCCACCAATGGCGGTGACGACGACGACGACCAACTTGCCATTAGTTTGCCTCTGTCCGTTCCATCCCCGTCTCTCAAGGCGCTCGCTGGCGCCCAGAGCCCACCACCGCCGCCGCGGCCCATGGTGGTCCCACCGTTCACTGGGGCATCGTTTTTGTTTGGGGGTGCGTCTGCAGCTCCCCTTCCCGACACGCACTCCACCACGATGAGTGCGAATGGTGCGGCGGCGCACTCTTCACCCAAGACGGAGCCTGCCACGCGAGGCACTGTTGCATTGCCAACCGTACCAAACATTTCGACAAGCACTACCAGTACTAGCGCCTCTGGTAGCAGCAGTAACAACAATAGCACTGCCCCCGGTGGACTGGCGGTGCCTACCAGCCACGGCCGACGAGGCTCCTTATCGCGGCCGTCCATGGACGACCCGAACTACAAGAACTGGAAAAAGATGGCGGCCAATGCGGTGCAACTCATCACCGATTCACGACTAGGCCACACGTTCAGCACCGCCATCAAAAAGAACGATGCGCGACAGGCGCTGTTCCGCAACTACCCGGCGGTGGTGCGGCAGGTGATGGACTTGAAAACGGTCAAGGCGCGGGTACGCAGTGGCGCGGTGGTCAACACGCACGAGTTCCACCGCGACTTGCTGCTCATGTGTGCCAATGCGCGCATGTACTATGGCGATGCGTCGGCGGGCGACTGGGCACAGATGGTGGACGAGATGTGGCAGGTCGTGGAGCACCAGATCCTCGAAATGCGCAAGCTCGAGTTTCAGACCCGGCAGCGCGCTGGAGGGTCGATCGCGTCCATGTTTGACGACGCGGCCGACCACTTGCAGTACCGCACGTTGCCGGATGGGTCGCCCGCGCCCGTGTCGCTCGATCCGCTGCGGCACCACCAGCGCGCTCCCGTGGCGTTGCCCAGTGCCGCGGGATCAGGGTGGACGGGGAGTGTCAGTGGGTCCGGGACGCCCATCATGATGGCCGTGGACGACGAAAACATTGGCGCTGACGTAGACAACGACAATGGCGATGATGGAGATGATGCCCCGTACACGGCTGCGCACTGAATACGGTTTTGGAGATGGAATTCCAAGCTGGCCTGCCATGGAAATCGGAGAACGATTTACTTTGCATGGAATTCCCGTGCCCCAATCCTTCCATCGGAATCCCAATGCCCGTTTTCTTTCCAGTGTCAAACCAGTCCGGTTTTCTCGTCGATATTCGGAACGGTCCTTCCATGCTCATTCTTTGGTCCGGCGGTACCCAATGGATATCCAGGCCGGGTTTCCACTGCCAGTCCGATATCCCAGCTTTCCAGCTCCAGCGCTCGGATCCAATATTTCCAATAGATTTTTTTACATTCCAGCTATTTCCACTCATCCCGACCCCGCAAACCGCTCCCGATCCGACCCGTTTGATACTTTGATCCTGGATTCCTGCTTGATCTTGGCCTTGATCCGCGCTCGCTTGCTGCTGGAAAGAATACCATATACAACACG
>MU624975.1:0-15426 GCA_025349905.2 Blastocladiella britannica
GGTACGCTGTCAGTTTACTCGGGGAGATAAATAAAAAGAAAAGAATACCATCGCGGACTTTGGATCCATGGACGTAAATCAGGGCCAGGGTCAGGGCCGCCAGGCCCAGGAACGCCGAGTCGTCGGATTGCAAGCCCGCGGCGCTTCGGTCCATGGTCGACAACCGATTGGCCAGCACGTAGGTCTTGACGCTGCTATTGGCTGCACCATTTCATTTCTATAATTGAGTACATTCAAAGCAAGGACACCAATGGCGAAAAGCACAACACATTTTGGCAGCTCGCGCAGCTCCAGCCCGAATTCGTTGGCCAGAATTTCGTTGGTCTTTGCAAAGTACGCGGCATATACATTTTGCGAGACGGTCTCGCCGTCAAAGACCATGCGAGAAATATCGGTGCGCTTGAGGCCCGCGCGGCTGGCTTCGGAGAAGAGGGCCAGGCGCACAAACGACTTGAGCTTGCGGTTGTCCAGTTCGAATTCGACGGTTTCTGTTGCCATTTTTTTTTTTTTGGAATTAATTTCTGGTGGATCGAGGAAGAAACGGATCCCTCGCTGCTCGATGCAACACGATCCTTTCCCTACGGAGCAGCATCAACTTTCCGCATATTCTTTCTTCCTTTTTGGATCAATCCAAACCAGCATCGAAAAACGAAAATGTCACCCCCAGTCGCGACGAGTAGCCAGCAGCAGTCATCGTCTCGCACTTCTGCGAAAGGATCCATCGCTGGTCCACCGGTAGAATCGACGGCCGCTCTGGAATCCGATGGCCGTCCCTCCACCGCCGCGTCCATTGCGCCGACCATGGCCCGGCTGGCACTGCCAGTGAAAGGTGGCCTGACAGCCCAGTTCTGGCGTGACCGGATCTTTGTGCGGTTCTTTGATCCGGCCAAAGACCGCGCCGATCGCAAGTCGCTCTATGCCGCGTTACGGTGCTCGCGCGCCATGTTTGCCGCGGCAGCGGGCGGGCTGTACCATGCGCCGCCGCTGGCCGGTCTCTCATACGAAGGGTCAAAGGCGGTGTTTCTGCGAGCGATCTTGAAATCCGAGTCCTCCAAGAGACCGGAACAGGGACGGCATTACGGCGCCATGGTGCGGGTGCTGGATCTGGCGGGCGCGTTACCCGCATTTGTCGACAAGAAGGTCTCGGACGTTAACATGCACTCAATCGCGCAAAAGTGCCCGAACCTCACCAAGATTGTGCTGCCATACTCGCGTCGGGCCATCGATGTGGCCAGCAAATATGGTATTCCATTTCTACAGGCACTTGATTGGAAAAAAGAATTGCATACTCATACCGATGAGCAGGCAAGGCCAAGTCGGATCCAAAAGGCCCGCTCCCGTCAGTACACGCGCAGCTGGCGTCGTCGTCCTCCAAATCTGGCAGCCCAACCTCCTCCACCACTACCGTGGCATCGCAACCGGCCGACATTTCCGGGCTGACCGATCGCACGTTGTGGTCGCTAGCCCGAGTCGCGGCCGCTCCCGGCGGGAAATTCAGTGCGCTGCACGTCACCAACATCCACGATTTCACTGTGGGCGGGTTCACGCGGCTGATGGAAGCGGCGTCGTCTACGCTGACCGACCTGACGATGCAGGAACGGTACGCTCCCGCCGGATCAACGCTGGGAACTGACATTGTGTCCGTGCTGGTATCGGCGCAAGTGACGCGGACGTTACGGTCGCTGAAGCTGATTGAGATTCCCGTGGCCCCAATCGTGTGGAGCGGGTTCTTGGCCGCGTCGGCGGTCGGCCGCAACTTGACGGTCCTGCACTTGGCTGAGGTGGAAGCCACGTCGGACGTAGTGGCACCGATCGTGGATGTCGCTCCCTACTTGCACCAGCTGCACGTGTCGGCTCGTCCCGGCCCAACCATTGCGGGCGACAAGGACTGGGTGCCCTTAATGTCGGCTCTGGGCCTACAGTTACGGTCTCTGGCCCTGACCAGCGTCCCAGTGACGGACGCGTCCCTGAAGTGCCTGGTCGGGCGTACCCCAAAGCTGCGGCACTTGGAAATCACCGATGCCGAGCTGAGCGACCCAATGGTTCTGGCCGCCGTGATTGGCCCATTGCCGACCGTGTCGTGGATCGACGTGTCGGCCAACCGGCGGTTGCAGCAGAACCCGCGGTGGGCGCTGGTGTACAACAAGTCGTTTGAGACGGGGAGTGCCGCGGATCCGGACACGGGCGACGAGCCGTGGTGGATGGAGGAGTCCGACGAGCAGAGCATGACGTTTGGGTTCCGCAAGCACGCCGAGGTGCGGGCGGCGTGGCTCGCGCGTCAGTAATTGCCTTTTCTTTCTTGAATGGATGTGTGTGTGGGATTGATGGCGGATCGTCCGGATCAGACCCCGAGGGCGTGCTGGTTCATTTTGTTTAGTGTTGGTGCGATCAAGGCACTCAAGTTTCTTCTTGACTTTTTCTTCTTTTTGCCCCCCTTCGCGCTCAATCATACCCTCAAAACCAGAAATTACCATGACAGGCACTGTCAAGTTATCCCTTCTCCTCGCCCTTATCGCCCTGGCGGCCGGTGCGGCCGATGCCACTCGGTACTCTACCTCTTTATATTTCACTTTTTCCCCGTATCCATGGCTCCCCCAAAGCTGTCGTGATCGACTCGAACCACCATATTAAATATAAATAATAAATAGCCTGAAGATCAAGAAGGTCCCCGAGACGGGCGAGCAGACGCTTCAGCGCCTGGCCTCGGTGAGCTCGCGCCTTCAGCAAAAGTACATTGCGACGCGCATGGGTCCCAAGGATCTGGGCGAGTACCACGGGTTCTCTTTCAAGGGCGACAAGGGTGACGGCCCGATCCACGGCGTGCCCTTGACCGACTACATGAACGCGCAGTACTACGCCGAGATTTCCGTCGGCACGCCCGCGCAGAACTTTGGGGTGGTGATGGACACGGGGTCCAGCAACCTGTGGGTTCCCTCGACCCGTTGCAGCTCGATCGCGTGCTGGCTGCACCGCCGGTACGATGCGTCCAAGTCGTCGACGTATGTGGCCAACGGCACGGCGTTTGCGATCCGGTACGGGTCGGGGTCCCTCGAGGGCGTGATTTCGCAGGACACGGTGACGGTGGGCGACTTGCAGCTGACCGAGACCGAGTTTGGGGAGTCCACCAAGGAGCCCGGAATCGCGTTCGCGTTGGGCAAGTTTGATGGGATCCTGGGCCTCGGGTTCGATACCATTGCCGTCAACCACGTGGTGCCGCCGTTCTACCAGATGATCAACCAGGGCCTGCTGAACAAGCCGCTGTTCACGTTCTGGTTCGGGGATATCAACAAGAACAAGGACAATGGCGGCGAGCTGGTGTTTGGCGACATTGATCCCGAGCAGTACTTTTTTTTTTTTTTTGAGACATTTCCCCATTTCGCTGGATCTGACAACAAAACAAACGAATAATAGCCACACGGGCACCATCCACTACGCGCCCGTGGTGCGCAAGGGCTACTGGGAGGTTCGCATGGACAAGCTTCTGATTGACGGCGAGGAGTTTGAGGAGCTGGGCAACGCTACCGCGGCCATTGACACGGGCACGTCGCTGATTGCTGCTCCGACCAAAGTGGCCGATGCGATCAATGCCCGTATTGGCGCCACCAAGTCGGCGTTTGGCCAGTGGACGATTGACTGCAGCACGTTGGACTCGCTGCCGTCGATCGATTTTTACTTTGGCGGCAAAGCGTTCCCGATGGCGCCGACCGACTATGTCTTGCAGGTCTCTGGGTCGCCGATTGGCGGTGGGGGCGGCACGCAGTGCATTTCTGGGTCCGTTTATATTTTTTTTTTCTGCTGCATGGGTAGAGGATCTGATTCACTCACACAACGTATGAATAGGTTCATGGGAATTGAGATGCCGCCGCAGCTCGGTCAGCTCTGGATTGTGGGCGACGTGTTCCTGCGCCGCTACTTTACCGTGTACGACCACGGCAAGGCTCGTGTTGGCTTTGCGGACTCAACCTAAGCACAGTGAGTGAGTGCAAAAGAGTTTGTTAGGTTGTGTGATGTGAAAATGTGAATTGAAAAGTCTCTTCCAAAATCGTTAAGATCCAATTAACGGAAAATGGACAAGGCAGGCTCCGAGATCCTGTCCATCAGCCTCGGTTGGGCGTACTTTGCCGCGTGGAGCATATCATTGTCCGCACTCGTACCATCTTCTATATCGGACCAGCATACTTATAAAATATCCAATAGCTACCCGCAATTGATCCTGAACTACCAGCGCAAATCAGTGGAGGGCCTGTCGCTCGACTTTATCGCGTACAATTTCCTGGGATTCACCTGCTACGGGTGCTACACGCTCGCGTTCTACTTTTGGCCGGCGGTGCAGGACGAGTTCAAGCGCCGCAACGATGGCCGCGAGAACCTGGTGGCCCCGAACGACGTGTTTTTCGCGGTGCATGCGTGGTTACTGACGCTTGCGACGGGGATTCAGGTGCTGCAATACCGGGTATAAGTTAATTTTGTCAAGCTTAATTGATGATCGCGTCATTCTTATACCAAGCACATGCAACAGAAACGACGACACCGGCTGTCCCCGTTCGCGCGCACCGTACTGCTCGGGTTCGCCGCATCCCTGGCCGTCATGCTCGGGTGGACGATCCAGGAACCCAAATCGGGCCTGTTGGACCTGGTATACTTCCTAGGCACCTGGAAGCTGTTGATGAGCCTGATCAAGTACTTGCCGCAGCTGTGGATCAATGCCCGCGACAAGTCCACCGAGGGGTGGTCGATCCACAACATTGTTTTGGACTCGACTGGTGGAACGCTGTCCTTGATGCAGCTGCTGCTTGACGCGTGGCGGAGCTCCGGCGGTGGGGGTGATCCGGACTGGTTGTGGCATGCCGTGTATGGAAACGCGGCCAAGCTGTACGATTCATTCATCTACTTTATTTTTGTCATTGCCGCTCAACTAATTCCATATCTGTAGAGGCCTGTCGCTGCTCAGCCTCGGATTCGACGTCCTGTTCATGGGCCAGCACTTTGTGTTGTATCGCAACAACCCACGGCCCACGCTCAATCGAGAAGTATCATCGCAGAGTCAACAACTGGCCGGCGAGAGTGAATCCCTCTTGGGTTCAGGAACAACACCAATCGTGTACGGATCCACCGCGCACATCACCGTGACAATCCCGTCACCTGTACTCCTCAGTGTCGGTGGAGTCGAGAGGGATCCGGATCCGGATCCGACGCCTCGGCCACCCAAGCATGGGCAACCACCTCAGTCGGCGCGCGGATCCTTGCTCCGACGACATGATGACCCGATTGGACGGCAAGAAAGGGATGATGAGGTCTCGAATGATGCCGACGATGACCAGGACGAGGTGGTCCGATTGGATGGGCCATAGTCAATAATAAAGAGTAGCGTAAAAACAATAGCCCTCAGCAGGAACAATCGGTAAATTGGAGTACGATGCAGTCATGGACGTCCAGCGGAATAGTTCTCATCAACGGGCGGTTACATATAACAAATAGCAAATTCTTTGAGGTTGCAATGCGGGGAGAAGTCGGAGGGTACGGCGTGCGGGCCCGGGCCGTTTCATTTATAAGGCTGCCCAAAATCGTGATCCGTTGCGCTCTTTCGGCCGGACAGAAGCAAAGCAAATGACTTAGACTCATTTGACGGGCACATATGAGCAGCAGCACACTGGGCCACCGCCAATACGATAGTCACCACCATCACCACCACCACCACCACCACCACCTGGCCGCACCTCCGCCCGGCGCCGCCGCATCCACCGCCCTCCCCTTTGCGCCGACCGCGGCCATCATCCCGACCGCGCGTGGCCCGATCCCTGCCACCGCGCCCGAGGCGTACGATCTTGCCGCGTCGTACCGGATCATTGTCGAGGTGTTCACCAATTTACTGGCCGCACACCCCGAGTCGCTCCCGCGCTTACCCTCTGGCTGCTTCTCGGACCAACCGTTGTCGGGCCATTTCCCGTTCTACTGCACGGGCCATTCTTGGACTGGTAGCAGTAACGAAGAAGAAGAAGAGGACAGTAGTCCAGCGAGCGACCCGCGATTCACGTCCGTGGTCATTGACGCCTGGAAATTCGTCGAGCGCATGCCGTCGTCTCGTGGCTCTGCTGGACGGGCGGCGCCGCCCTCTACTGGTCATGCGCATCATTCCGCCGCCGAGCCGACCAGTCCGCGCATGGGATCGGCCACGGCCGAGTCGCTGTTACGCAGCATGACGGGTGCAGGTCATCACCTTGGACGCGACGAGCATGACGACCCTATAAATGACGACGACAATGACTGGGATGCAGAAAGGTTACCAGTACCATTACCGCCGCCGTCGTCGTCATCGCATCGCCGGCACCACCACCGGCAGCAGCAGCAGCGTGCACCCTCACCGACCCCACGCGCACGCTTCGATCCAACGCACGAGGGCACCGCGCACATTTCGTGCGGCATTCTGCACCTGTACCGCGAAACAGCACCAACCTCGCCATCACTAGCACCATCAGAGGGACGACACGCAGCCGACACCACCACCATTCACACTGCGTCGTCGCACCTGCTGGCGCTGCTCGGCGTGCCCGTGTACTTTTCGGCCGCCGACTTACTCACGTGGCTCGGCCCGTACGCGGATAAAGTGTCGCACCTGCGCATGGTGCGCGATCACTTGCCGCACCGGTACTTGGTGATGTTGCGGTTTCGTGACGGAAAGGACGCGCGGTCGTTCTTTGCCGAACGTAACGGGCGCGTGTTTTCGGCGTTCGAGCCGCAGCTCGCGGTGGTGGTCAAGCTGACCAGCATTGCATTTGCGGCGAGAAGTATGCCGCCGTTTGCGTTTCCGCACGACGTTCTTTTATGTATGTTGTACATTTTATTGTTAATGATACCAGCCCAAAATTTGACTTGTTTAAATTTTCAAGTGGACCCGGCAACCGCACAATCGGCGACTCTATTATCCCCGTCATCCGAGTCCCCCGCGTCCGCAGCAACGTCACAACCCCCTCTGTCCATGTCGATCATGTCGCCGCAATCGACGCCGCTCGGTGGGATGGAACACGACGGCGGAATCGATTTACACGAGCTCCCGACGTGCCCGATCTGCATGGAACGCATGGACGCGGGTACGTCGGGCATTCTGACCATTCTATGCCAGCACTCGTTCCACTGCGGGTGCTTGCGCCGGTGGGACGACCCGGACGGATCGTGCCCGGTGTGCCGGTACTCACAGCCGCGATTGCCACCGCGACGACACGCGTCGCCATTGGGAGAGTTTGAGGACTCTTTGCCTCCAACTGCTATCAGCGACGTTGATGGACGCGCGTTTGTTCGGTCTCGGCGCACTTCGAGCCACATTGCCAAGAAAACGAATGATGACGATGGGGATAGCATGTCGGATGTATCCGCCACGTCCTCCCAAGAAATCGACGACCACCTTGACCACCAGCAACAGCAACCGTACCCCAGCAGTACGACGCGGTGCCACGCATGCCCCTCGTCGTCCAACTTGTGGTGCTGCTTAATCTGCGGGACCGTCGGGTGTGGGCGGTACGACGCGGGCCACGCGCGCGCGCACTACGAGGGCACGCAGCACTGCTACGCGCTGGAACTGGCGACGCAGCGGGTCTGGGACTATGCGCGCGACGCGTTCGTGCACCGTCTGATCCAGGCCGCCGACGACAAGATCGTGGAGGTGGCCCCGCCGCCCATGGGTCCCAGCCCGCTCGGCCATTCGATTGGGGCCACTCTTGGCAGCAGCACCGGTGCCGTGCTTTCCCCGGCATCGTCCGCGGCGGGACCGGCGGGAACGCTGGCGTTACCGCCAGGGTACGTGCTTGTCAGCGAGGCCGAGGTGGTCCGAATCAACAAGGAGTACGCGTGGCTTCTGCAGTCGCAGGTTGACGCGCACGTGCAAGTGCTGGAAGCCCAGGCGGCCCGGTTACAAACGTGGGCGACGCGGGTGAAAGACGATGCCGCCGACGCTGCTCGCCGCGCCGCGCGCGCCGAAACGGCCGCTGAAACGGCCCGCCGAGACTTGGCCGACGAGCGCGCATTGTCGCAGGGCTTGGCGGCGGCGGTCGCTGACTTGAAGGCCACCGTGGCCGACCGTGACGCGGTGCTGGCGGATATGCAGGACCAGCTGCGCGATCTGATGATGTTTTTGGAAACGAGGGAGAAGATCGAGAGCGCGGCGCCCGAGATTCAGCAGCAGTTGAGAGATGGGGGGATGGAGGTGGTCGTGCAGCCGCCACCTAAGGGTGGGAAGGGCAAGGGCAAGCGGAAACCGGGGGGACGCAAATGAATATCGTCCATTTTTTTTTGTCTTTCCCAAGCGCAATTTCCCAAAAATGTTGTCAGCAAGACCTGCGCCGCGAGCCCGACCAGACGCCGGAGAAAAACAGCGCGTTCTCTCGGCCAGAGCAACGTCCAAAACGTCGGGGACGGATCGCAAGCGATATATTGATGCCGAGAATGCGTTGCGAGTGAGGCATGTTGCCGCAGATCAAGTACCATCATTTCAATCAATTCTCACATAAATCAACTGTAACAGATGGCGCGTCGTGACGGGCGACTGGCACGCGTGGGTACATGCTCACGCGCACGCGTTGACGTCGGATCCGGCCGCCTCGATCGAGGAGTCCGCTCTGGCCATTGTTACACCGATGGTCGCTCCACCTGGTCGTACGCGGACCACACAACTTACTTAGAACGGGTGATTAACACGGGGCAAAGAACAACAGTATCGACATTCAAGACCACGCTCACGGGCTTGCGATCTGGAATCTCGAACTTGGTCACTGCGCTCATGGGCTTGGCTCCTCAAACGGCTTCATCTACCTCAGAGGCGGATAGGGCAGCGGCAACCCATCGTGCACAGGTGTTGTTTGATCAGGTGGAGGGAAAGCTTCATGGGTTGCATGGAACCGTGGGTCAAGAGTACCGTACATGTTGTTCTTGTGAAAGGGCAATTGAGACTGATCATTGAAACCATAGGCTGGCACAACTGGCCATGCAAGAACGGCTGTTGACGCAGGACTTGGAGGCACTGGCGACCCGAATACGCGGATGGGAGACCGAGTCGGTTGCATCAGCCGATACTCCACCACTGCGCACCTTACGGACAGGTCCAACACCAGCAACGACGAGCGACCAGAGCAGTCCCGAAATCCGCGCTTACAATGTACTTTATTGCCTTCAAACACACTGGACGCAACTCACTCGAGGGTGATACAATAGGACTACCTTGCGCACTCTGGCGGCCGCACCGGCGGCTGGGACGCGACATCGCACGACCTGTTCATGCAAGCGTGGCGGCAGTCCAAGTTGCCCACGCACCCGCCGTACCCATTCGATGTCAGTGCGTTTGAATCCGACCTTGAAAGCGACGATGGTCCGGGTATCGTACGGGCGTTTCTGCACAAAGCACATGCGCTGACCGCGCAATCGATGGACGCCATTGCGCGGCACACAGCGTGGTACATGCAGTTGCAAGTGCTGGACGCGGCCAAGCGGGCGGCGGTGGCCGGGTGGCGAGCACGGACTGCTGCTGCGGTCTCAGTCAGTAGCCTTGATGATGCAACAGCAGCAGCAGCAGAAGACGCACAAGAGGGCCCATCCCGGCCAATGACGGATGGGTCAGTCGCTCGCGAACGCCAGATGGCACAGGTTCTGGCGTGGCGGATCGAGCGCGAACAGCGCGAAATGGCCGAGCAAAGGAGACGCGCACAGGAGGAGCGCGACCGCGAAGAGCGCGAGCGGCGGGTGTGGGAGCGACGCCAAGTACGCATGTTCCATTGTCACGACCAGTCGCTGGTACTCACCAACCTCTGACTCAAATCATCAGGACCGGCTCAAGCGGATTGTCCAGGAGCACAAGAGGCGGTCTGAATCACCAAGTCCAGTACTGCGACATGAGGAAGGTCAAGTCAGCGCATTACCCCGACTACCATCGCCTACGGTCATGGCCCGCATCGCGCACCGCACCGAAGCGATGTTGGAGGAACGGCACCGCCGAGTAAGGGCCGCATCGGCGTCATCCTTACCACCCCAACTCCCAACCCCACCGCGGTCAGCGTTCCCAACCGTCACAAGGGACCCAGAACGGGCACAGGCCCCAACCATGGCGTCTCGACGCGCTGGATCCGCCCAGGCACGTACCGACGACCGTACCGCCCGGTCCGTGCACGACCGGTTCGCGGTGACGGTCGGTGCGCGGGCTCTGCCTCGGAGGACGGTGCCCGTGTGGCGTCAGGCGGTCGGGTAGCGTTAAATGAAACGTCTCAACTTTTTGTGCTGTCGTTTTTGCGTGTGTGTTGACGTCTTTCTTCTCTCTTTCGAGACCACGTTTGATTTTTGGCAAAACGCTTTGCTCGTACCGTACTTGTATTGCCCCAACGCACACACGCACGCTAGGTCTTGGCTCGGTCCGTCCAATTTTTTTTTTTTGTTGAGCATTCGACTCGGTCCCACTCTCTCTTTCCACCTTTATTGTATTTGAATACCTGTTGTTATTGGCACTGTCGATGCGCCCGTACCCTCCGCCCACCTTACTTCACCCTGCTCCTCCTCCTCCTAGTCATTCGACTGCATCCCCATCAATAACAATACTGACACCTCGGCCATCGCAGCAGTCACCTCCTCCTCCCCCTGCACTCCCGATGGATCAGCCCCTGGCCGCGCCGGCGCACTTACCGGAGCCGACGGTGGCATCCACTGGCGATCCCGGTCCTCCTTCTCTGCAGTGGGCATTCCCCCCTCCAGCCGTTCCCTTGGCGTCATTTGATGCGACGACCTTTCCCAACCAGGACCTGACGGCCGCCGCCGCGTTTGCGATTGCCATGGCTGCTGCTCAGCAACAACAGCAACAGCAGCAACAGCAACAGCAGCAGCAGCAACAGTACAGCCAGTACATGGCGTCACTGCCGTTCCCGGTGGCCCTGGTTCCCGTGGCGGCGCTGACTCCGCAGCAACAGCAACAGCAGCTCCAGCAACAGCAGCAGTTGCAGCAGCAGTTCCAGCAGTTCCAGCAACATCAGCAGCAGCAGCAACATGCGGCCGCGCTCCAGAGCTTGCTGTCGGCGGCGGGTGGGACTGGTGCTCCACCGTTTGTGATGCCTTCCTTTTTTGCTGCTCCGACAGCTGCTGTGATGCCGCCACCTGCACCAGCGTCAGCAGCGACGGCGTCGGCTGCTACAACGGCGGGCGGTCCCGACCCCGCGGGCACCTGGACCGCCGCATCAACTCACCCTTTGCCCGCGCCCGTTCCTCCTCCTCCCGCGCCCACGTCCGCTGCTTCGACTGCACGCTCATCATCGGCGTCATCGGTGGCTCCGGACAGCGATGACGACAACGACGAGGATCATGCGACTGCTGCCGCTGAGCCCACGGCGCCCGCGGCCGACGGTACTAGCAGCAGCAGCGAACGCAAGAAGCTGCACCGGCGGCCCGTGATTGTGATGCCTGAGATTCCGTCAGCGCTCGAGAAGCGGTGCAAGGGCGGGCCGGGCAAGAAGCGCAAGGGTATCTCGGACGAGGAGAAGGAGGCCCGACACTCCGAGCGGTTCGTCACTTGCCTTTATCTGAAAATGATTACTGAATACAATAAATCAGGGTGATGCGCAACCGGATCGCGGCGCAAGAGTCGCGCAACAAGAAACGCGCGTACGTCGAGACGTTGGAGACGGCGGCGGCCGAGATCCAGGACCAGAACACGGAGCTGCGTGACGAGAACGACCGGCTGGCCAAACGCATCCGCACGCTCGAGTCCGAGAACAAGCACTTGAACTCGAAGCTCGACTGGGTGGTGGCGCAAATGGCCGAGATGCGGCGCGAGCAGCAGCAGCAGCAGCACCATCATATCCCTCTTCCGCCTGTGGTGCCGTCGTTCCCCCCGGGCGCCTCAGCCGGTGGTGGCGGCCCGCTGGACGGTGGGGACGTCGCAGCAGCGGTGGGGTCGCCTCCGGACGCTGATGTTGGGTTGCCTCCTGGCTCTTCGTCTTCTTCGTCGGTGTTGTCGCAGAGTCCGGTGGTCGGTAGTGGTAGCAGTCGCGCGTCGTCGTTGTGTGCAGCCCCCACACTGTTGCACACTACCACCACCACCACCACCACCACTGGCAGCAGCACGCGCGCGTCGTCCCCGGACCTCGGGTGCGTGTCGATGACCATGGCCGATTTGTCGGCGATGTTCTCGTTGGGTAGTAGTCTCGGATTTTCCGGTCCAGCAGCGGCCGCAAAGCCGGCAGCGGCGCAGATCTATCTCGCCGCCGCCGCCGGTTCCCAGCAGCGGAGCCCGAATGGCATACTGACCCAGCGTGGATCTCGCCGTGCGCGTCGCCATGGCCATCCTCAGCCGCAGCAGCAACGGTGGCGGGTGGTGACGCTCGATTCGACGGTCCCATCGACTTCGTCGGCAGCCATGGCCGCGACCTTGGCGGCCATCCAGTCCCTGATTGCCACGGTGCTGGCAGTGTCGGTGGCGGCGGTGCGTCTGGCGCAGTGGTCGACCGCGTCCACCACCACGACGACGTCCTCGGCGGCGGCCGTGTTTGAGCGGGCGGTGGTGGCAGTGGCGCGGGCATTGGGTGGTCAGGGCGATGCGCGCACGGTGCGGGCGGTGGTGGCGGCGGCGCTCGGAGTCGATCCGGCGTCGGTGGGCGCCCCCGCTTTACGTATCGTGGTGCCGCGGGTCCTGGTGGCCGGTGCAGCCGACGCGAAACGCGCGGCCGACTCGGCTCGGGCTCTGGCGCGCCGGTGGCGGCGGTGGGCCAAGCAGCCACCGTAAAATACCTTTTTTTTTTCTCTCCTTTATCTCTTTTCTTCTCGTACCTTTTTTTCGTGCCACCGCACCAAAATATATAACATAATTTTTTTTAATTAATTAATTGAAAAATCAAATGGTAGTGGTGACTGCTGGCAACCCGTTGGCGTACTGCAAGTCGCCCGAGTTCTCGTACTCCCACATGTCCACGCCGACCTCGCACGACTCGCGCACCACCGTGTCGGCGTCGGCGGTAAACTGCTGCAGCAGCGGCAAGCACTCGGGCGTGGCAATGGATCCCAGCGCCTCCGCGGCCTCGTGCCGCACCATGCCCTCTTCGTTCGGGTCGGACAGGACCAGGCGGAGGGAGGGCACGGACGCCGGGTGTTGCAGTTGGCCAAACACGTAAGCTTTTAATTTTTTTTTGGGTCGATTGTCAGTATCAAAAAAAAGAGATGACATAAAGAAGAAGAGACATACCAATCTCGTGCCGGAACAGAGCCGAGGTATCGGCAAACCCGTCAGCCAGCGCCAGCACTGCGGGCTCCGTCCCGATATTGCGCAGCGTGAACATGGCGCGGTACCGCTTGAACAGTGGGAGCGACGAGTCCAGCAACATGGTCCGCAGGTACGCGACGTCGCGGGCCGGGAGCGGTGGGGCTGGGTCCACGGACGCGTACGCCGATACCGTTTGGGCATCATCCCCGTGTTGGCTGGGTTCCGTTGTGGCATCGTACCGCAACAAGTCGACCGCCAACTCGCACGTCTGCCGCACGACCTCGTGGTCGGTGGCGTCGTGCTGGTACCGTTCCAGTAACGGAAGGACGGACCGGTCACCAATAGCACCCAGAGCTTCCGCGGCCTCGTGCCTGACCATCGGGTCTTCGCTGCGGTCGGCCAAGACGTGCGACAGGACAGGGATGGCTGCCACCAGTTTCATTTGGCCCAGGACGTAGGCCACCTCGTGCTTGAGCAGGGACGAGGGGTCGTCGAATCCTATTGCATTTATACCATTGGTATCATTAGTATTTTATCCTTCATATATTACGAGAATATATAAGATGCCTCGGCCAATCGCTGCCACCGCCGCGTCGGTCTTGAGCGCCTTGAGCGTGAACAGCGCGCGGAACCGCTCGGTCATCGGAAGGGCGGCGTCGGCCAACGCATCGCCTAAGGCAACGTAGACCGCCGGGTCGGCGCGCGCGGACGCCAATTGGGACTCGCTGGTGGGGAACTCGTAGTCGACGGCCATTTGTTATTTCTTTTCTTTTTTTTTTGTGTTAAAATGGACTCAAGAGGCGAAAGAGAAAGCGGTGGCGATGGGGTTTATGAAGCGGTCATTTGTAACGTTGTCAAAGCAAATCAGATTCGAAGATTTGAATCGATTGATTATTAACTCAAGAAACGGCCATCCGCCACGATGCCGTCGACGTCGACGTCGACGACGACCGGCCCATCTCCCACAGATCGCCTTCGCTCTCATCACCCGTACCAATACTACTGCCAGTGTTGGCCGACGACGATGGCGGAGGATGCGCCGCCCACATGGCGTCCACGGCCGCCTGCCACCCGCCCCTCGGCTTCTTCGTAATCAGCTGCTCCTCCTGCTTCTGCAGTGGCAACAAGTCACCATCCGCCAACGATGATGACGACGATAATGGCACCTCGTCCAGCCACGTCAGAACGTCATTCACGCCCGCCGCCGACCACCGTGCGGCCTTGGCCACCCACACGTCGCCCTTGTACTGAATGGCCTGCTGGATCTGGACGGCCACCGCCATCGCCACGAACGCCGCCAGGATTCCGCGGAGGAGTGCGGTGGTGGCGGGGGCGCGGAGGACCGCCGACATGCGCGAGTGCAAGTGCCATCCGGTCAGCGACGCCACTGAAGACGATGTCGAGGATGTTGCTGTGGTGGTCGAAGCGGAGGATGAGGCCGATGATGCCTTTCCACTGCTTGGACTGGTGATGTCGCATGATGGTTCGATCGACTTTGCCTTCTTCGTCGCTGTCGTTGACGGAACAGGCGCCGAAACGACCAACGGCGTGATCTCCGACACGACCGCGGCCCGCGCAACCGCCACGCCCTCGTCCCACCCGACCGCCCGCGCCACTTCTTCCACCGACCGCCCCCGCCCATCGCGCACGCCCACGTCGGCGCCCGCAACACGCACCAGCCACTGCAACAGCTGCGAGTACTTGTTTTCGGCGGCCAAGTGCACGAGCGCGGCGCCCGTGGACGACCGGTGCGAGTCCAGGATGTGTGCCAGTGACTTTTGGTGACGCTTTGTAGAGGATGTGGCGGCAAAGCGCTGGATGGCGCGTAACGCGACTTGCTCGCCCGTGGAAATGGCGGTGGTGCTTGATGAGGCGGAAAGGTCGGTGAGCAAGTGGGTGACGGATTCGAGCGATTCCGATTCTTGTGCGTGCGATGACGATAACGACCAGTGCTGGCCGACAATGTGCTGCGCGTACTGTCCCATCCCACCGACGCTGCCACCATGGGACGGCCATGCCGACGAGGAGGACGGGTGCTGCCCGATCATGCCGTTACCACCGCCACTGCCAGGAGGAGCCGCCGATGTCCCGTTGCCGCCCATGTTGTAGCTGAGGAGCGTGAGCGCCAGTTCCAGCAGTCGATCCGATTGGCCTATACAAAGATTACACATCATTTGCGTCAGTTATACCGTTTTTTTTTTTTTTTT
>MU624976.1:0-15394 GCA_025349905.2 Blastocladiella britannica
GCGTTCCTGCGCTGGATGTCCGATGGTCTGTGTTTTGTATTTATTTCATATAAACCAATTTCTCACGCCAAAAAAAAAAAGGCACGGCGTGGAACCTCCCCTGGCGTCAGAACACCAAATCCGCACCGCGGCATGGGGCGCTCTTGCACACTCAATCCTGACGCGCGCCGTGGCAAGCAACTCAGCTCTTTGTCGCTCGCTCCACCACGACCCCGTCTACCTCCATGTCTTGCCGACCTTGCTCACGTGCGAACACGACGCACCTCGAAAAGCCGCGGGCCAGGCGGCCGCTCAGGCCCTCGATGCGGTGTCAGCGCTGTCGGCCCGATCGCTGCTGTTCCGCGTGCTACCGCCGGGCGAAATGGCGCGCGTCAGTATTGAGCTCTTGGACCGTGGGGCGGAGTGGAGCGAGGCAGGGGTCGTGTTCCTTAATGTCCTGGACCGTATGAGTACTTGGGCACAGGCACTCGTCGACAATGAACCGACGGCCGCATCGGCGGCAGCGGCGGTGCGGTACTTTGGGTCGTTTTACCTCGTGGGCTTGACGATCGGCCAGGCCCAGCACGCGACCGACCGCGAGTTTGAAATGTTTTCCGCCGTGCAGGCGCAGGTGCACGACATTGTCACGAGCTTGCTGATGAAGTTGCGGCGGCTGGGCGAGCCCGGTGGACTTAAGGGGACGTGGCCCTCGGCGCCCGCACCGCACTCGGCCGCGCTCGGGGAACTCGTGGTTGGACTGACCAAGTGGGCGCGCGTCAAGGACGCCGAGATCGCGGCCACCGTGTACCGCGTGCTCGACGACACGCTCAAGCTCGCGCGCACGAAAAACATCCCGCTGACCAAGGACGCGGTGGACCGCGTCGAAAAGATCGCCACCGATGCCAAGCGCAAAAAATCGCAGTTCGACCAAAAGAAACGGGCGGACCTGTTCACGTACGTGAGCTGGTGGCGCGACGGCGGCGCTGGGCGGCTGACGTCGAGCATGAGTGAGCTCGCGCTGCACCCGACTTCCATTTCTGCTGGTGCCCAGGGCGTACACGGTCGCGACACCAGGGACAGCTCATCGCGCAAGCCGCCCAAAATGTCGCTGGCGACGGTGGCGGCCCAGGCGGGTGTCATTTTGCCGACGGCGGTGGTGGACCTGAGCACGACGCCTCCCCGACCACCGACCCGTACCGTGGTGGTGGACCTCTCGGAGTCGCCCACTTCGAAGAAGGCGCCCCCAAATCCCCTTCCACTGCCTCCGGCGCCGCTGCCACCAGCAGCGGTTGCCCCACCCAAGCCGTACGGGATCTCGCTTCTTCCTCCGACCCACGCAGCGCTGTCCACCAAAGGCGCGAAAATCTCGTCCTACTTCCAGCCCGCTGTCAAGCCCAGAGCAAGTTCGCCAGTCGTTGAGCTCGATTCCTCCGAAGTCGAGTCCGCCTCAGACGATGGCGAGGACCACCATGCCGCATCGGCCACGGTCTCGCCTACGATGGGCACGCTTCCCGGAATCCCGATCGCATCGCTGGCGGGATCCGCAGTAACGGCCGGCCGACAAAAGAAAGTGGGGTTGCAACCACCAAAGCCCATGCTTGGCCCGCCACCCGGGAAAATGCCCAAGCCATCGGCCTCGCTGGTGCCCCAGCTGGCACCCGCGCCGTTGCCATCATTCACCAAGCTCAAGTCGCGCGAGGACGTGGAGCGCGAAGAGCGCGAAGCTAAAAGGACCCGCGAGCTTGCCGACGAGGAGCGCAAGGCCGCGCTTCGCGCGCAGATGGCAGAGCGGGCTGCTGCTGCTGCCGCCGCGCGCCCACGGCCCGGCACAGCAACTTCGGATGGACGCCGCGCCATGAAGGTCATTGAAATGCCCAAGAACGCGCTGGGCGGTCGGGTGTTGGATGGACGCATGTCGCGCAAATCGGGGCTCGGGATGGACGATCTGCAGTCTGGGAAGAAAATCCACCCACCACTCCCGCTGCCCGAGACGTTTGAGCGGGCGGTCGTGCACTGGGACTACTTTGCGTCGGGCCCGGTTCCTATTTACCGATACGATGGGGGATCGCTTCCGACCGAGGCGCGCAAAGTGTGGCCGCGGTACAATACCGTCAACGAGTACTACGAGCAGTTTGAGCCGTTGCTGCTTCTTGAGGCGTGGGCACAGATGCAGCGGTCCAAGGAGGAGGGGATTGGTCAAACGGTGGAAGCCGAGGTTGGCGATGGTATGTTCTCTCTTCTTCTTTTGTGGTTTTTTTTTTTTTGCACTAACCACATTTTATGTCATAGTGTCTATGAACTCGCTTACGATGGAGGTCAAGCTCATGCTCCCAGCAAAGACGCTCAAGGAGGCCGGCATCATAGACATGGACGTCATTTACGTGTCGGATGGCAAAGAGGAGGCGGCGCGCAAACGATTGGCGGCTGAGGGACGACTGGCTACACTCAATGTACCCTTGACCCCAGTGGCAACGGCCATGCGGCCCCCACCGCCACCGCAGGCGGGGCAGAGGGCAGGCGGCGCCAACAGCAGCTTTTTGCAACGACTGGGCCTACCGGCGACGAGCGCTCAAGCAAATTCGGCAGCTGCAGCAGGACCAGCGCTGTCACGGCCGGCCGATCCGTCCGCGGTCTCGTTTCTCGCCAAGGTAAATGGGATCGTCTTCAACAAGCAGTTCGCCGAGGTGACACTGGCCGTCAGCCTCAAAGTGCGCGGAATCCGGCCGCAGACCATGATCCGAGTCGCGCGCGTGTTTTCGCTTATCACTCAGTCGCGCGAGTACTCGGCGCTGGTGGCACTGCCGCGGATGCCGCTCGTCGAAGACATTTTGCAGTCGCAGCGGCCCCCGGCTCGGCCGCAAGTGGACGTGGACGAGGTGTTGCGGATCCGTCAGCTGCACAACCTGAACCAGCCGCAGGCACGCGCGGTCCTTGCCGCCGTCACGTCGCCGGGGATCACTCTGATCCAGGGCCCGCCGGGAACGGGAAAGACCAAGACGATCCTGGGCCTGGTTGGCGCGTTCTTGCGCAAGACCAAGGCGGTGCTGGTATGTGCGCCGTCCAACGCCGCCGTGGACGAGGTCACGAAACGCCTCCTCCGTGGGGTCAAGGACGACGCAACCGGCGCCAACTTTGTTCCCCGCGTGGTTCGTGTCGGGAACCCGGACGTGATTCACCCCGACGCCCGTTCGGTTGCGCTGGACGATCTGGTGGACGAGGAGCTTCAGCGCGCCGCCGCCGTGGACAACGCCTCGGGATCCACCACCGAAATCGACGCGAAATGGAAGGAGCTCCTGGGCGACCGGACCCGCATGCTTGCGGACAAGGACCGGCTGGAGGCCGAGCGGTCGGACGCGCAGGACGCGGGCGACTTGGAGCGGTCCAACAAGGCCGACATGGAACTCAAGTCGCTGCGGACGCGGCTGCGCGGCGTGCTGGCGGCGCTGGACGCCCATCGGGCCGCGCGGTCGGAAAACTCGCGCGCACTCGACGCCGCTCGCAGCGCTACCCGTGTCCGGCTCCTGGAACGCGCGCAGGTCGTGTGCACGACCCTTGCGACCGCGGGTCAGGATCAGTTGACGAACCTCGCGCGCGGATTCGATGTGGTCATCATTGACGAAGCAGCTCAGTCGGTCGAGCTGTCGAGTTTGATTCCGCTGCGGCTCGGCGCAAAACAGTGCGTCCTGGTTGGCGATCCGAACCAGCTCCCACCTACCGTCATTTCCCAGCGCGCCAAGGATTCGGATTACGACCAGTCCTTGTTTGTGCGGATCATGCGAGAGCGGCCCGAAAATGTGATGATGCTCGAGATTCAGTATCGCATGCACCCGGATATCAGTACGCCTCTCTTTTTTTTCCTTGTTAATCAAGTCACTCATTTACAAAAACAAAGGCTACTTTCCATCGACCATCTTCTACGACGGCCGGCTACGCAACGGCGTCTCCGAAGACACGCACGTGGCGCCGTGGTACTCGCACCCGTCGGGCAACTACGGCCCCATGCGGTTCTTTGACGTTTCCGGCCAGCAATCGCGCTCGCATGTCGGTGGTTCCTTTTCGAACGAGCCCGAAGTGAATGCTATCATTCACCTGATGCACTCTCTGATCTCGGCGCACCCGCGGATCAACTTTTGCTCACGAATTGGGATCATCACCATGTACAAGGAGCAGATGCGGCTCATCAAGTCGCGGGTTCTGCGCGTGTTCGGGGCCGAGGCGCTGGAATGGGTGGACGTGAACACTGTGGATGGGTTCCAGGGCCAGGAAAAGGTATAATTTGTTCCATTATTTGGTGATAATGCGTGACAACTCATCATGTTTTGTGACAACAGGACATTATCCTCATGTCCACGGTCCGCGCCGACCCCGCAAACGAAAACTCGCGATCCGGCCGCAGTATCGGATTCTTGGCCGACACCCGCCGCATGAACGTAGCCCTCACGCGAGCGCGGTTCTCGCTGTTCATTGTTGGGTCGGCCCGCGCACTCGATACCAACACGTACTGGAAACGGCTGATTGACCAGACGCGCGAGCGCGGCGAGTACCGCGCGCTCCTCCCGTCGGCGATCCCGCACATTCCGCCCAACTCGTGCCCGCCTAACTTGCGCCCGCCAGAGTACCAGATGACCCCGACGCGCCCAGTGGACGGCATCGGGCATTACGCGCAGCAGACGCCGATCGCTACGCCGACGGCACCGCGCAAGCGACGAGCGGTTGACATGGACGAAACGCCTGGCGGCGGTGGCGGCGAGGCAGCTGTGCGGCGGAAGCGACCACCACCGAATGCCACGTACCTTGGTGGGGGGTCTCCGCACCCATCGTCGTCGGCCACTCCGACTCACCACAGGGCGCGGCGCGATGGTGCTGCTCTTGATCGGAACGGGCGGCCAGCCGCCCCACCACAGCAGCACCGACCACCGCTTGGCCGGAATCCCCTGTAACTCCTCCAACAAGCAACTGGCTACCCCATAGTATAATAACTAAATGTATTTCGCAAAAAAATCATGGCTTGACATACTTTTTCAGCTCCACCAACACATTCTGCGTCCCGACCGGCGCAAACTTGAATGGCGGCACGGCCTTTCCAAACCGCTTTTCCAGCAAACTGTGGTACCGTTGCCAGTACACGGCCACCTGCGTCAAGATCAGCTGCAGAACATTGGTGCCTTGCCGGTAGTTGGCAAAGTACTGCGAGACCTCGGCCACAAGCGCGCCAAGATGCGATTTCCATACTTGGCCAAACTGCTCGGCTACTCGCTCAAACGACGGCGCGGGCACCGCGTCCAGAGGTACTTGCGGCTCGGACTCGTCTACGAACCGGGTCAGGAACCCGAACTTGGGCGAGATGGAAAGGTCCACAAAATCCAGCGTCTTTTGGTGCAGGTTTCGTTGCCACCACTTGAGTTCTTCTTGAAGTGACGATGGAACGTCGCTCGAGCGAGACGCGCATGCTTCCTATTTTTATTATTTTTTATTACGCTGTCACCATCTTTCGCAATAAAGGAGAGGAGTAAAAAAAAAACAGGACATACCTCCAAAAGGGACGCAATGGCATCGTAATTGTTGATTGAAAACACCGTCTGCTCCTTCGTGTCGGCAAGATCTCTTGCAGCGCGGGCAAGAAACTCTTCCAACTCTTTGCGGAGAGCAAGCAGAGGAGCATTGAGTTCGGGCATATCCAGCAAAAGCACCGAGCACGCGAATTCTCCGTATCGGCGGCTGATCTAAGTCCTCAAGAGAAACAATTGAGTACATTTCAGGCAAATTAAGTATAAATCGGAACGTACGTAATGGCAAACAGGCTCCTTGACAGCGTGCCGTGCCTTTCGAATACTCTCAGCGTGAAGCCCCACCACCAGCGTGTACCGCTCGATAAATTGAGTACGAAGACTGCCCATAAAATGAGCCAGCGACGAGATCGTGACCCCACGGGTCGCAAGCATTTGCGCGTGCTGCTCGACAATCTTGGCCGAAAGCGCGAGCCCAAGCAGGTCAAAGTTGCTCGCCATCCATGACGTGAACGCGATCCCAATCGTCTTGAGGGTGGCGTCAAACACTTGTACAAAGACCGCCTGCGCAATCACGGTCGGCGGGCCAAGTCGCGGGCGCCGGTTGTGGAAAAAGACCGTATTGAAACCGTACTCGGTGGACGCGGTGTCGGCAAGCAAGCGGACGAGCGACCGGACCACTACTTCGAGCGAAAACTTTTGGCCGCTCTCTTCGGCAATGTGGCCCATGACGACCGGCGCATCGGTGTCGCGGAGGACACGGATGCGATCGCCGATCGTGTAGAGGGGCGACGACGACGACGAGGCAGAGGAGGTGGACGACCGGGACCCGTTCGCACCAGAGCTCCCACCAGCACCACTACCAGATCCTCCACCCAGCGACGCGGTCAGTGGAGCCTTGAAAAACGCCATCGTGGACCCGAGAATCCCCTCCCTGCTTTCCTCGGCGGAGCCAATGTAAACGCCTCGATCGGGAAACGGTGCCACCAGCCGCGACACCGACTTGACATATTTCTCGAACAATGCGTGGTGGAAACGGCTGACCACATGGACATAATGCCCGCGAACTTCCTGGGCCACCTCCGGGTGCCACTGGAGGATAAAGTCGTGGACCGGCTTGTTCCGCAACAGGACGTTGGCCTGGTGCATTTGGAGGTTGGTGTTGGCTTGCCGGAGCTGGCGTATCTTGTCCAAAAAGAAGTCTCGGGCCTTGTCAGCGACCTTGTTGCGCAGCCGCTCCAACTCGGGCCCCACGTCCTTGAACGCGCGAATGTGGAGCGCCTTATTGCGTTTCACAAACGACATTTTGGTGTCGAGTTGCTGCACGCACTCTTGGTAAGCCTCGTCAATCTCGCCGTCCACCAGCTTGGCGATTAGGTCGGGCGAGAGGACCGTTCCGTCCAGTACCTCGCCCAATTTGCTCTGGAAGGAAGCGCGGTTGCGGTGGCGAAGCGCAAGCTGTTGCGATTTGAATTGCAGCGCAGCGATTTCGGTCGAGACGGACCCGAGGTCGCGCTGGAAGCTCTCGAGCAGGCGGGTCATGGAGTCGAGGAATCCCTCACAGACAGAGATGTTGGATTCGAGGGCCACGAGCTCGGGGACTTTGGCAACGTCTGTTTTACCCGTTGTGTTAACATTCAATTTTCAAATGAAGATGAAAGCAATCGTACAATCGGCCACCAGCTCGGCTTCAACGAGGTTGATCTGCGTCAGGAGCTCTCCAGCGTGCTCCTTGAGGTCCAAGCCCTATTTCGAACCAACGCATTAGAAATGCACGGCCAGTCGTAATTTCGAAAAAAAAAAAAACGAACCTGCTCCAACGCGGTCCTCACGGTCGATCCCTCCGCAAAATCGCCCACGTCCTCTGTTGTTGCTCGGCCAATCAGCCAAAGTAATATGATAGAT
This sequence comes from Blastocladiella britannica, assembly GCA_025349905.2. Taxonomy (NCBI): domain Eukaryota; kingdom Fungi; phylum Blastocladiomycota; class Blastocladiomycetes; order Blastocladiales; family Blastocladiaceae; genus Blastocladiella; species Blastocladiella britannica. Next base: position 7,392 of record MU624976.1, read on the forward strand.
ATAGCCCCCATTATTCAAGTACCTCGCAGCGACAGCATAATTTCATTCTGCCGCTCCGCATCGGCGCCAAACGCCATCACCGACGACTGAGGCGCAAGGCGCGGCGATTGGGCCGAGGACGTGCCTGCGGGCTGCACGTCGGGACCCAGTAAATGGGAAAACACTTGCTCGGTGCGCTGCAGGTCCCGATCGTCCTTTGCGGCGGCCGCGGCGGCAGCGCTCGCGGAGACAAGTGCACGGCCAGTCGAAACTCCAGGGCTACCATATCCAGAAATCGAAAGGCCCGCTTTAAACCTTTCCGACGACGACGACGAGCCCTGAAGCGGCGGCGGAGGTGGTGGTGGTGGTGGCACAATAGTGGGTGCGGGTGACATTGTAATAATTAAAGGTTGCGAAGAGGTGATCGCTCACATTTCATTCATTTTTTTCTCTCACTCATTTCGGTCCCATCGCCACAGGTAGGAGAGACGGGTACGGGACACCGTGGCGATAGTCAAAGCTCCATCCCGCCGTGTTCGGCGGCAGCAACGCCGCACCAGTGCCGGCGGCGGTGGCGCTTGCAGCCGCTGCCTTTTTCTTTCCTTTCCCCTTTGCCTTGCCACCCTTTGACGATGACGACGCCGACGTCGGGTGCGACGGCGCAGAGTTGAGCACGCCCTCGATCGCCGCATAACTCTTCAGGCAGCTCGCGATCGGATCCACGATCGCTGCCCGAATGGTGCCGTCGCCCAGGACGCGAGCAACTACCGAGTCTCCCACCGTGGCAAACGGCTCCACGTCGCGTACCAGTGCCGTTGCATAGTCCAAGTGGTCCTGAGCCGTCATGATCGTGGCGATCGGGTCGGTGTGGACCGCGGCGGCGGTTTCCAGGACGGTGGACCACTTCAGCGGTGGCGGACCCATGGTGAGGGATCGCAGGAACCGGAACCGCTGCTGGTATTGGAGATGGAGGCCGTAACCGATCCCGCCGCCTTGAGGTTGCGTCTGGACGGCAGGTTCGATCGGCATTGGATGTGCGAGCAAGTGAACTAGCTCTGCCGCCGTGACAAGATGGAGCTTGACCGAGGTCCAACGGAGCAGCGGGTCCAGCACAGTCGGCTCGGGAATGGCGGCCCAGGTCGGGGGCGGAGCTGTGGTCGGGATCCGAGATGGAGGGCCGGCTTTGCGACGACGGATTGCTGGCGATTGGTCGCGCGAGGATACGACTCCGGAAGCATGCATCGCGTACGCCAGCCGCCGCTCGCCAAAGATCCGGCATTTGGCTTGTCGAATAAGGATCTTGACGCGATCGTCAAGAATACAGTGTTGGTAGCTACATAACAAATGATAAAATCATTAAAATCTCAGTGAAGCAAGATTAAAAAGCATACATACATCAACAGCGCATTGCGCTCGCGCTCCGAGTAAATGTCTAGCATGACCCCCGATTCCATCGTATCCAGCAGCCACCGAGTCTTGAGCTGGTGAATGAACGTCAAGAGATAGTAGGGCTTCTCGGCTTCACCCATAGACCGCCCGAGTTCGACATCAAGTTGGTCCGTTGACTTTTCCATGAGGTCGAGCTGCCTCACCACCTTGCACAGCAACCGGCGCGCCCGGCCCGGGTTGCACGCGAGCGCCCGCACGGCATCCCACACGATCGGGAACAACGTTTCAATGAACAACCCAATAATCTCTTGGGCCTGGGCGATGCATTCGGCCTCGAGGGCGGCCGATGCCGCGTTGGCAGCCAGGGCCGAGAGCGAACTGGTACCTAACGACGAGGCCAGGGTGGAGCGGAGACCCGCCCGAACGACAATGGGCAGCTCCTGTGAGTCCATAAACGGTGGGTTGACGTCGGCCTTGACCCATTGGCGTAGTATGTCGCGGAGTGGGCCCAAGATAGTCATCCCAGTCGTGGGGAAAAGTCTCACGTGAAGGCAAATGCGGGGGAACGCTCGCCAGTGCGTGCGAGCATGTTCCATGAGCGAGAATAGACCGGCAGGCGTAAAGTCCGGGGCAGTGGCGTTCAGTCGCGCCGCCGACGCCAATTGGTCAAGGAGGTGGCACCATTCGTCCAGACAAGCGGAGTAGTCCAGCCAGGGGACCTCGCGCGGAGGAGAGTACACATTCTGGTGGCGAAGAGCGCGCGGGTTGAATCCCAGGCTCCATAGCTCTTGCGCAGTGGCAGCGTCGGTCACGGAAGCAGCAGTCGCAGATGTAGGTGCAGGTGCAGCCGATGGGAGTGTTTCGGACAGGGAACCGAGGGACTTGAATAGGTCGCGGGCCAGCTGGGCCAAGCGGTTGAGGGCACCGGGCAAGTCGCCCATCCAGGTGGCGGTGGCAAGGCTGCGCGTGACCTGAAGCCAGAGGGAGTGGAACTGCACAAAGAGCGCCAACGCGTCGAGGAACGGATTGCCGACGCTATTGCTACCATTGCCATTGCTGCTGCGCTTTGGTTGCTTCTTCCCAGCTCCTCCTTTGTTGTGCTTGTGGTGTTTTGCGCTGGACTTACTTTTACCACTCGAAGACGACGACGGTGACGCCAAAGAAGGGTCATCAACAACAGTAGCATCGGCAGGACCAGAGGAGCGAGCACGGTCGAGCCAGTCACGCGCGTGTGCCAGATCGTCCAAGACGGTGGCATCGTCCACATGGTCGAGCAGGTCCAGGGTCCCGCGATCGGAGCAAAAGTCCTCTTCCTCGTAAATACCGACCATCTGAACCACCGTGACCAGGTGGAGGCTCGAGCGAAGGGCGGCGCGTACGACCGCGCGCACGACCGACCCAGGAGAGCCGTCTGAATCAGAAGAAGGTGGGGGTAGGTGGGCATGCAGCCGCACGTGGGCTGAGGTAAAGAGAGTGTTGGCGAGGGTCCCAGCGCCCGAGACAAAGGTGGTGGTGGCACGCAGCAAGTGCGCGAGCGTGCGCACGGCATCGGTGGCCGAGAGGGTGCGGGTCGAGTCCAGCACAAAGAGTGGGTCGTGTACGGGCACCATGCGGTCGTGGTCGGTGACCAAGCCCGAGTCCATCTTGGGCGCGCCGAGCTCGATCGAGATCATGGCGTCAAAGAGCGACATGCCGGGGGCCAGGACGAGTTCGCCGACCGGTAGTGCTGTCGCGAGCGCGTCTAGACGCGTCGAGACGTCAGTCCATTCGGCTCCCATTTGTTTATTTTTTGTCTCTTAGGCAAAAGTAAAAGAGAAAGAGAAAAAAGATGGCAACCACCGCCACCACTATCGCCACCACCACCCCGCAGAAGCTGGTCCCGTTCCTGCTGTTGGCCAAGTCGTCGCGAGGGGCCGCCGCTGCTGATCTGGCCATCAAGGCCGCAGAGGCTCCGGGCGTGTACTCGTTTGCCGAGCTGTTGTCCGTCCCTAGCATCGCCGCGTTGGAAGCGTCACACCCGCCGGTGCACCGCGCCCTGTCCCTGTTTGCGTACGGGACGCTTGCCGACTACCACTGTACATGCCTTTTACTTCTTTATTATTCTTTTAATTCAACTAAATATACATGGATACCTGCAGCCCAGCTGGCAGCCAATGCCGTCCCACCGCTCTCACCCGCCATGCTACACAAACTGCGACTGTTGACCCTGACGGACCTTGCCCATCAGCACCGTTTGATCCCTTATGCTGTCCTACTCGATGCCCTTTGCCTGGCCGACGAGTCCGCGGTCCGCGATCTGGAGGACCTGATCATCGAGGCCATCTACGAGCACATTCTCAAGGCCACCATCGACCAGCAGCGCCGAGAGCTTCTGGTCGAGTCGGCTGTTGGCCGGGACGTGCACCCGACCAGCGTGCCGCTGATTGCCAGTGCGCTGCGGCAATGGTATTCTCACCTATACTTTTTTTTATCGGTTATAAGATACTCATAAAAGGAATATAAATAGGGCTCATAACACCGATCTGGTCCTCGGGAACATCAATGACCGCATCCACCACGTCAAGAGCGTCGCCGCCGCCAAGGCAAGTGCCGAGGCCAAGGCGCTGGCCGACCCTTCTTCCTCTTCCTCCTTGGCCCGGGGTGGTGGCAAGCACAAGCACGCGAATGCCAACCCGTCGTGGGCTGCTGCTTCGGCTCTCCCCGGTCTTCGTGGGTTCTTTGCCTGAATGAATTGGAAATTATTCAAAATTTAACAAGAAATGGACCCTCTGCGCACTCTGGTAACGGCCCTCGCAAACTCGCCTGACCTCCTGGAGGAAACGCTTGATGCCATCCATCGCCAAGTGCTAACCGTGGACTTGGCGGCGGGCCTCGACAACGATGATAGCTCAATCTCTCGCAAACGCGACCTCGGACTGCTCTTTGCGGTCCCCGACCACGCCGCACGCGCTTGCAACGCGTTGTCGCACCACCCTATTCCGACTTTTTTCTCGCCTGCCGAGTTCATTGGCACTTTGACTGGCCGATTCAACGACCTCCCAACCTTGAACGAGGACACCGCGTCGGCTTTTATCGAACAGGCGTGGCAGACTGGCTATGGAGAGCACGTCGCGTCGTCTCTCCTTCGACTGGCTCGCCTCCGACGGTTGGCCGCAGTTTGGTCCGTTTCACTGTTGGGCCATGCCGTTGGACGCAAAATGACCCTGGCGATACTGGGTCTATTCAAGTCCACGCAAAACAACATAAGCGACGACGATGACGCGGTCCTGGCAAGTCTGTTTCCCATAGCGTCCTCCTCTGAACCACTGTCGTCGGGGCATGTCGCGTCCCTTGCCGTCGATCCGGCGTTTCTAGCGCTGCCGCTGTCCACTCGCCAAAGCTGCCTTCAAAGAATGTCCCTCTGCGCCGACCCCACGGCCCTATTGCTGGCAACATTGCAACAATGGTCCACCTCCCCCGATTTCCTCGCTGCATCCGCCAAAATCCACGAACACGCCCTGGAACACGCAGCTCTGCTGGTGGGCCAAATCGCTCGATCGGACACGGGCATCAACCTCGAGTTCCGGGCGGCCCTGATCCAGAGCCTCGATGCGCTGATGCGGGTTTGCCTGGCTTCCACCCCTGCGATTGCGATTGGCGCTCAGATCGTGACCGAGGAGCTGCTCAAGCTCATTACCCCCGACACGGTGCCGCAGTTTGGTGTCGCCGACTCGGACCTGGCTCGCCGTTGGTGGCGGCTTGCAAAAAACACTGCCCTGCCAACCTCTGACCCTGCCCCGCCTGCGGCCGTTCCAGCAGCTACAAACCCTTCAACCGTGCCAGTGCGCAGCACTCTGCCATCCCAACTTGCCGATTCCGATGATGAGAGCGATGACGATCAGGGCCATACTCCAAACGCACCTCCTCGTTCGGACTTGATGCAAGATGGACCGCTCTTTCTCCGAGACTGCTTGGACTTGTTGGATCGCACTGGTGCCCCCGGCGAGTCCACGACCGCTCCTCCCACGGGCATCCAGGCACACATGGCCATGGACTATGACGCCATCCTCAAGCGCATCATTGAGCTTCTCGACTCCACACCCTCTGACGACGTGGAACTGATTGCTTCGGAGTTGTGCCATGCTATTCGATTCACGTCGCAGCAATATGATCGAGGTACTCGTCCTTTTCTTTTTTTCTTTCTGAATCGGTGAAAGAAACCGAGACTCATTGATTACGTGGATGATTCGCAGAGGCAGTAGAGCCACTGCGACGTGCGACCGTGATTGCGCTGGGATGCAAATGCCCGCGCCAGATTATTTTGTGCGAAAATTCTTTTCTTTCAACTATACGCTCGCTGACGCAAAAATTTTAACAGGTCCATGATGGACTCGACCCTATTCCCCCGAAAATACGCGTTGGAAACCCAACTGGAGACCCTCGGGTTTGTGCGCGACATTGCAACCTACTTGGGCCGGCCAGAGCACTGCCAAACGCTCTTGGTGCCAGTGGTGGAGCTGATGGTTTACCCATTGCTCCAAGTCGTGTCCCCCGATCTCGACGACACGCTCTTTGAAGCACGAACCGTGACACTCTTGAGTGTGCTTACAAGCTTGGGTGGTACGTTTGTAATTTTTTAATCCCAGGTCTTGATTTAACACTTGCTGGATAAAGACAATTCGCCCAAGTTTTATGTTTGTTCCTCGGACGCAATCGATTGGGCCATCGGCTTGATGGCACTCGCAATGACATCCACGGCACGGCGGTCGCTCCTCATGCTCATCTGCGGCATTTTGATGACGAGCCACAAATGGTCGGTGTTTGAATCTCAGTTTCCGCTTATTCAGCGATTTGCCCTCGGTCCGTGACTTGATTCATTGTTTTTACCGTTTTCCTTTGGTGTTCGGATTGCCTCACCACTGCAATTTACTTATAGAATGGGGCCACGACGATCGAGACCCACACCTCTGGAAGCTGGTTGGACTGCTCAAGTCACTTGTCTTGTAAGCAATGCGTCGGATGTCAATAAGTACATGATCGTAAAACGTCAGCCCGTCGTCTGTGATGGCCAGCGTTCACCTTGAATTGCGGGTGTGCGAGCGCATGTGGGCCCACTAAAACAAACGAGAACCGAGGCCATATCGCTCCAAAACACGTTGATCAACGCATTCTATCGCACGATTGCGAGGACCTTGAGCGCGCTAGTGGACAGATCCGATCGCTGTGGGCCAAGGTCTTGGCGCATTGGTGTGCCAGGTCCGCCCTGCGCCCATTGGAAGGTGGCTGACGCGCTGTGTGGCGGCGACCCTGCCCGGCTGAGAGGAATTGTTGCTGGCTGCCCATGTCTAACGCATAACCACAACAATAGTCTTCGCTCCCTCTGGTCCTGGGCCCCACCGACGTGCTCGGACAGCACGAGTGCATCGCATCGGCATTGTAAGGTGTGGTCTCCTCACTCCGCCCTCCCCGGCCCCTGACCGCGCCGTCGCCGGCGTCGAGATCGTTTTTCGTGTTTGATTGGTCAACAAGGTGGCTCAGCTCAAAGGAATCAGTGACCGCACCTGAGAGCGTGCGTTGTCACCGTCGCCGTCTCGATGCCCCCCACCGTCTTCGCCGCTGGTGGTGCCAGCCAGGTCGCGTGGGCGCCGCCTCCCTGCGTGGCTGTTGCAACAGACTGGTGGCGGGTCCCCAGCGCCATTCTTGCATCGTATTGACCTGACCGCGGTTGTGCATGAGCGCCTGCGCGTTGTGCACTGCCACGCAAAGTTGGCGACAATCTTGCTCCCCTCTGGGCGCGGGACCACTCACGTGCATGCTGAGAGCACGCCAGTTAGGGTGCTGCAAAATGCTCTCGTCGCTACCGCGTTCTTGCGGCTACCTAAAGTCCAGTTGGCCTGTCCGTCATAGTGGTCGTTGGTGTCTGTCATTTCCTTCCCTTTTCTGCCCCCTCTCCCAAATCCCAATCACCCAGGTGGACTGGGGCCCTTTCTGGTAGCGATGCTTCTTTTGCGTGTAACATTTCCTCATCTTATGCTCTTCTCATTTGTTGATCCAATTGGGGGTTCGAGCAATTTCCTGTTGCAACAATACCCGAAAACAAAGCCTGGCTGACACCATGCCATCATACAGGATCTCCCCCACTGGCTCTGTGCTCACCGCGCCGAGCCCGATGATTGGCCAAATCCAACGTATTATGGATAAACAATACCATTGGCATCAAGTCTGCCCACATGAACAAGGGCGGCAAGCTCACTAGCAGTGATGCCAAAGCTCTGATCAAGGTCGCACTTGGCATCCGTGGCACCCCAGCCAGGGACATTGACACCCAGACGTATGGCGGCAAAGCGTTTTACATGTTCGTGGTCATTGACAATGCCACCCAGAAGGCCATGGTCAATGGGTTCCTGGATGTGGTGGCCCCTGGCCTGAAACATACCACTGTGACCAAAAAAATGCTGATGCATGACCTGACCACCAACACCGAAGGTGGTATTTTGCACGAGGTGTTCATCACCAATCTCCCATTCGTGCTCTTGACCAAACACCTTGGTCTCATGATCTCCCAGTGCGCACATGAAGTGGATGGTCATGATCGCAGCGCAGTCAGCATGCTATCGACCCGCGCGCTTCTTCACGATTGGTTCCTGGCGTCCATT
>MU624977.1:0-15384 GCA_025349905.2 Blastocladiella britannica
AGGGATCGTAGTTGGGCGTTACCGTCGGCGTGAACGTGGTGAATACCGATCCGAGCTTGGAAACCGTCTCGCCGATAATCGTCTTGCAGTCAATGGCCGTGCTGGTCTTTGTGCCCGCCATGGTGTACTTGCAGTCGGTGCTGCAGGTGCACGTCTTGGTGGCCATCGTCGGTGTGCCATCGCCTTCCGTGCACGATACCAGGCGCTCCACAATTGTAACCTCACCTGGGTAGCGGCACTCTTCCTTGCAGTCAATCTCGGGAACGGGCGTGGAGTGATCGGGCTCATTCGTGCACTCTGTAGTTTTGTTGGTGGGGGATTTCAGTTCACATTTTTTGCTTTGGATCATTCGTGGAAGGTCAAGTGCGATGAAGCGAGCAAGCGTTTGAGTAAAAGTAGAAAGGAAAGGGAGTTTGGATCAAGATCAGAGGAGAAAAACGACAAAAAAAAAAAAAGGAAAAGCAAAACGGACAAGCATCTCCAGGAGCAAGATCGCCCGCGAGGACTATTGAAACAAGGCTGAGGGCGGCGAGCACGGTCAGGGAGAGAGTCGCCAGTCGCGACTTGCGGCCAAGATGGCGCGATATGGTGGGATGCATGGCGTTATTTGAGCAACAGCTCAACCAATGGTAGGAGTGAAGCGAAAGTTTGCCAATCCTCCTTCAGGAGAACCGTGAAAAGGAAAAAAAAAGTACGGAGCGGTGTTATGGTATCGGCCTGGCCGCTGCTGCGCACAATCCTGGCCAATGGTCTTTGTTGCTCGTAGCACCACGTCTTTGATGGGCCTGGACACAAAGCAATCTCAAAACAAAGTGTCACGCGGAGTGTGAGAAAATGGGGTTTCGGCTGCAGACACGCCAAGTGCATCCTCATTGGAAAGATCGTCCCTTCCATCCGTTCTCATATGATTCAGCCTCCGGACGTCCTGCTACCAGACGAGGTGCTGGTCCAAGTGTCGAATTTCATGGCCCTCCCAGCCGTCCTGGCCTTTCGCGCCGCTTCACGCTTCACGCTGCCTGGCCAGCCTGACACTGCTCATGCTCAAACACAATCCGACCACGAGCGGTCATGGCCATTGTGACGAGTGGTAAGGCCGAGAGCGCCGACGCCATCATTCGCGCTTCCAAGAGCGACTCTCGAAAGCTCAAGCGTGCCGTCACACACCGACTCGTGTGCTGCCCTCACCGCAACCGCCGGTTCCTGCTCCGGCTGGACACGCTCCCAAATATCATACGCGACCTCGGAAAATCCGTGGAGATATCGGCGCTGCATTTTCCATCGCCCGACGAGGCAGGGAACCCAGAGGTCGCGCCAATCCCGGTGGGGGGCATGGATACGCGGACGCTCGCTCCATTGGGCCCAAACGCAGCAACGTCAATGGCGTAGCTCGCCCACTGGCTACCACTGAATGCCAGGAGCTGTTCGTCGTAGATCGTGTCCTTGGAGGTGTGGCCGCAGTCGCTCTTTGTTTCATGCAGGTGGTAAAACGCCGACTGGTTCATCCGCTGGATATTTTGCTCAATGGTGCGCTTGGCGTCCGCACTGGTCTGCGTCACGTTGAATGGCGGGGGAGTCGTGAACTCGGAATACGTCGGCACGTGCTGAAGAAAGGTGTCGGTCCAGTTGCGTTCGTGCTGCAGTGGGCGGAGTAACGACTCGATCGCCCCCAAGGGACCAGATGCCCAGTACCGTGAGGTTCCCGGAAGGTCGAAATGGAGGACCAAGTCCGCCAATTCAATGTATCCCATAATCGAAAAGAGCTGTGGAAGTGCCCAGTCGCCGGCAAAGCACCCGAGTGGCGAGTTGGGTGCACAAAGCGACATGGCCGACATGATACGGCGGCGGACAAGACCTTGGTCGCACGTGGCATCGATGGCAGCTTGATTCGTGAACAGAGGGTACTTGGAGCCCCATTGCGTCGGACTCTGGGCGTCAAGTCGTCAAGAAACTGGAGCGCGACAAGATCCTTACGATGGCAGAGGTCTGGCTTATCGGCCAGTGCGGAGTTTCCATGAAGGTGCGTGCCACGCTGATAGTAGCACGATCGAGCTCGCTTCTAATTAAAGATGGTTGTCCATGAGTCCGAGGAATTGCACAACAGTCATGAATTAGCAGAGGCATGGAAAAGAAGCTCACAACCTCAATCATATCCACGCTTTGAGTAGTTGCGCTTTGCCCGGATCCTACACATAATCCGATCTTTTTTTTTTGCAATGCACTGATGTTGTCGAATCAGTGGTTATAAAATGGCCGACAATTCTGGGACAACAATCGGTGCAACTTGGCTTTGAGATTCGCGTTGGATATTCGCAGCATCAGGCGGTCTGTCCTCGGTGGCGACCATGGACGTCAATCAAGGCAAAAAGTCGGCGTTATTGTGGATGGGAGCTCCATTTCGTCGTTATAATGAAGATGACTGCTCTCATAGCGTACTCGTCGCGAGGTCTCCTTTATATATTTGCAAGAAGAACATGGTAGAACTGTGCGATCCGGCGATCGTCACATCACATCCCCCTCAAGGACTTCCTTGACGAGCGGCGCCATCGGCTTCTGTGGGTATGAATCGTGGAACTCCTTGAGTGCGGTTCGGGCACCACGGGCGTTGGCGGCGGCCTCCCAGGTGGCCTCGTTCTCGGGGTAGCCCTCCCAGAGCACCTTGTACTGGACGGCGTGTCGGTAGAGTCGCGAATCAAGGATGCGGTCAACGAAGAACTCGGTATGGCCTTGGACAATAACAGGTGGCGGTGGTACTACGGTGCGGACAGGAAGCGACGAAGTCCGGTATGGCTCGAGCTGGGAAATTGTGGTACGATGAGCAAGGTGGGCCGCCACTTTGGCGGTAGAAGCTGCAGCATTCGGATAATAACTAAGCCGAAGACGGCCTTGTTGGAATGGTGTGGCATTGATCTGGATCTTAATGTGAGTGGTGTATGAGATTCCAGAGAACCCATAAACCTTACTCGCGAAGATCGCTTGATTTGAGGTGGAAGTCCAACTCTTATCAGACAGAAGTTCACGAATCGAGTCCAGGTGGATGGCCCGGTCCTGGGCAGGCGAGCTTGACCCACTCGCTTGGACGTTGAGCGAGAACCGGGGCTCGAAACCGTAGTTTGCCTTGAACGGGGACATCTTGATCGACTCTTGATGCGCATTGTTGTGCGCGAATTCTGCCAGCAGAAGCAGATCGACCCAGTTACCTTGGTTGTAGTCGACGTAGCAGCAGAGGTACTGCTCCAGAATCTGGTTGGTGCACTCCGTCTGTCCATTCGACTGCAGGTGGTAGCCCAAGGACAGGTTCATTGTTGTGCCGAGCTGCTCGGATTGGCGCAAGAACCTCGCAACGATTCGCGGCCCACGATCCGAAATGACCGAGTCCGGCAGCCCGTGCAGGCGAACGACCTCTCGCAGCACCAGGTCCGCGGTTGCTTCTGCCGTCAGCGTCTTGTTGGTCATGATGAAATGGGCCACCACAACCAGGATCGAGTCGTAGGCCTTGGCGAGCGGCAGGTCCGCGATAAAGTCAAGCGAGATGGATCCCCACAGGCGGGTGGGAATCTCAAGTGGCATCAGGGGGCCGTGCGGCTTGTGACACATGGTCTTGCTGCAAGCGCAGATCTCGCATGAGTGTACGTAATCATTGGCATCTCGATGCATCCCAGGCCAGGTCCAGGTGCGGCAGAGGAGTTCCAGCGTCTTGGTGATGCCGAAGCGCCTGGCAAGCGGGTGGTCGTGGTGTTCCTTGAGCAAGTGCAACATCTTGGGTCCATCGGGACGTGTGCTCTTGGTCGGGGTCTCGTCGTCGACGTCCGCTCAGGTCGCTCAGGTCGCTCAGGTCGTCCTCGCTCTCCTGGCCCACCTCCGGGTCGGCGGCCGCCAGAAGCTGCTGCCAGGGGGCGGTACTCGATGCCCTAGTCGAAATCGACTCCCCAAAAAAAAGCGACCATCAGGTAGGCGCGTTGCACAGACCGAACGGCATGACCGGGTACTCGAAGTGTCCGTGCGGGCGCGCGGAAACGCGAGCTTGAACTCGTAGTCCTCGCGCATGCGCACTCGGTTGTACGCGTTTGCGGAGGTCGACGGTAGTGAAAATCCGACTCTTGGGCCACGCAAGCCGATCGAACAATTGGACGTGGCCAACGTTCGCGGAAACACGTCGCGAGCCGTGGCAGCGTTGCGCTTGCGGCAATCGACGACCCAAAGCCGAGCTAAATGATGCGGTCAATCCGGTGGTACCGGGGCGTCGTCCGTGGCCATAGCTACCTTGACCACTCTGGACTGTGTTCGGGCGATTGAGGACATGAACTAGTCGTTGAAGAGAGAAGAGAAAACGTACCCGCAACCCGACCAAGAGTGTCCTTGGTCGTGGCGGTTGAGAGAAAAAGACTGGAGCGCGGTCCTTGGTTGGCCTTGGCCGCGATGGTTTTCTCACACAAATAAAAAAAAAAACGATTAATACTTGGGCTGCACCACATGCCACCAGCACCACCACCGTCGGCCAAAAAAATACGCGCCGTGGTCCGCATTCGACCCGACCCACGCGCGACCGCCGATGGCGCGCGACCGTGTGTGACTTCCACTTCTGCCGACACTGCCCGCTTTACTGACCGCGGTGGCCTTGCGACCGACTACTGGTACCGTCTTATCCTTGCCTTTATATAAAAAATCGGATATATTGATAATAATAATTACAGCGCCGACCTGGTCCTGGACGGCCACTCTCCACAATCGTCCCTGTTTGCACTCATTCAACCGCTCTTGCATGATGCGCTGGACGGCGTCTCGGCCACCATCTTTGCCTGTGGGATGACCGGGTCCGGAAAAACACATACCATGAATGGCACACCTACTGATCCGGGGGTGGTCCCCAACGCGGCCGATTTCCTGTTTGATGCACTCCCGCGGCTCCGGGCCAGCGTACGACGCGCGGAACTTTACGTGTCGACGTTCGAGATTTACGACGACAAGATCGTGGACTTGTGTTCTCCAGCGCATATAAAGCGGTCAGCAGTTGGGGAGAAGGATGCGGCATCGTTGCTGCTGCTGCGCGAGGACGCGGTGCGTACCGCGCTGGCTCTGTACCGCGACCCGGCCAAATGGGCGTTCTCGATCCGGCCCGTCGACCGCGTGGATCAGTTTCGCGACCTGTACAGGTATGTACACTCTTCTTTCTTGTTTTTGCACTTAGACTCATCACTCCATTACACAAAAGCGCCGCATGCAAGCGCCGGTCTACGGGCGAAACCAAACTGAATTCCGCCTCCTCGCGATCGCACCTGGTGGTCCAGTTCTTGCTCTTGCAACAACAATATCCATCTGCACCAACCACCTCCTCCCAACAACCACCACCATTGACGCGGTACTCGAAAATCACGCTGGTGGATCTGGCCGGGTCCGAAAACAACAAGCACACGGGCAACGCGGGCAAGCGCATGACCGAGTCGGCGGCCATCAACGGGTCCCTTTTTCATTTGTCGCGGGTGATTGACGCGTTGGCGGAAAAACAGCGCGGAGTCGAGAACGTGCATGTTCCTTACTCGCATTCCAAGCTGACGGCCGCTCTCAAGGTATTGCATTAATTTTTTTTATGTTGGTATTTGGTTCTTACTGGAAATGTGTATAGGACGCATTGGGCGGCTCCGCGCAATCGCTCATGATCGCCACCGTGTCCCCCTTGGTGCGGTTCACCGAAGAAACGCGCCGCACGCTGGACTTTGTGGTGAAGTCGCGCACCATCGTCAACGCCGCCACCACCAACGACATTGTTTCTACGGCCGCACCTCCACCACCGACCGTTGACACATCTGCCAAACGGAAACGCGACTCGGCCGATCATCTCCGGGACGACAGCGACGTGTTGTCGGCCAAACGCAGGCGCATTGGCAGCGGCGATTTGTCGTCATTGGCATTGGGTGCAACCACCAACAAGGCGGCGTCTTCGTCAGCCACCGCCGTGTCCATGACCGCCATGGCCGCCGCTGCCGCCAACCTGGCGGTCAAATCGGTGGCAGCCGAGTTATCCGCGGGCCTGGACGCGCGGATCGCACAATCGGTCCGCGCGGCCGTCGCATCGTCGTTACTCGGTGGCGGCTCATCATCGGCCGCCGCCCCGCTTGCACCAACAAAACCAACCTCCATTGCTGCGGCGCCCATGACCCCACGGTCGGCCGCGGCGGTCGCGGGGGATCTTCTGGCCAATGCGCGCGCGGCCGTCCGCCGCGGCGAACTGAAGCGCGCGTTGGGGCACTACACGATGGTCGCTGCACAACTTCCGGCGGGCAGCGCGCTCAGGGCTAAAGTGTTGACGGAAATGGAACGGTGTCGGCTTGGGATGAGCAGCAGCGATGCGGCGGGCACCTCTAAGGCGGCCGCTACGGATCCGGGGGCCAAGAGCGGCGGCGTAAAAGGTGTGGACGACGCGCTTCGGTCGATGGTGCGCGGCGCACGCGGAAGGCCGCTCGGAACGGTGGTACGAGGGGCGGCGCCACCAAGTTCGACTTTGGTGGTGTCGTCACCGCTGGCCCGGTGCTCGCCACTCAACGGTTTGGTCAAACGGCAGCCGCAGCGTCGTCGGCGGCGGCCGGAAGGGCTGACGGTTGTCGCTGACTCCCTGCCATCGTCCGAATCGTCTGCGGCTGGGTCGGGAAGTGACTTTTCGGGCGGCGATGACGATGACGACGAGGATCCGGAGCGCACGCCGACTCGGCGCAGCCAAGGGGCACGAGTATCCGCCGAGAACCGTCCACCACCGCCACCACCTTCGCTACTGGCTCCTGCTCCTGCGCTTTGCGGAACTTTACCATCTGGACTCAAGTTCCCGACCGCTGCTGCTGCCCCTGCGGCTAGCCCCCATGTAGTCGTGTCGACACCCGTGCGCCGAGCCCGCGAGCTGCGCCGCATGCTGGACGCGCACGACGCGGCGGGCGGCAGTGCGCCCACACCGCTGGCATCGCGCGAGGCCGTCTTTGGCGTCGGTTCCTCCTTACCTGGAGGTGGTGGCCCCAACATTGGTGCAACCACCGCCAAGCGGCCTCGCAAACGATCCGCCCCGAAATCCACACCAGTTCCTTCGTCCCAATCCTCCGCGAGCTCGTCCCACTCGCCTCCACCATCGAGTTCCCAGCACGCGGCCGCACGCCGATCGCGGTCCCCAACACACCGCCGCTCGGCCGACGGCGTAGCCATGCCGGTCCGGACCGACCTGGTTCTCACGCCCGACGCCCGCGCCGTGGCCCGCGCGCTGTTTGTCGCGTCGCCCGCGGTGATCCAGGACGCGTTCGTGGACTCGCGGGCGGGGGTCGGTAAAAAGAAGGCCGCGGCGATCTCGGCATACTTTAGGGCGCGGGTGGCGGCGGCGCGGGCTGCAGCGGCTACAAACGCGGCCACTGATGGGACAGCGGGGTCGGTGGTCCGGTCAAGAAGGACGTCGATGGGGGACCGACGCCAAGCGTCCTCTTCTGGGGAATTTATCTCGAATCAAGAGCCATTGGGAAAAGAAGAGGATGAGGGAGACCGCGGGTTTTGCGGGTCGCAGCTGGTCGAAGTGCCGCTGATTGCCGACCGGTCCGCGGGCATGATCCTGGATCACTTGCGGCGGAACAAGGCAAGGGTACGGGAAGTACTGGCGCGGCGGAAGGGCGTGCACTAACACGTTTCTCTTGAATACAAAAAAAAACTATTTATTCTCAAATAATGTCATCGCAACCACGGCTTCGATCGGTCCGCGACGTGTCGCGTTCATGTCGGACACATTTGGAGCATAACAAAATTTGAGATAATAGGAGACGGTCCATGAGTTGGTCAAGACCCAGTGGAAGGCGATGCGGGTGAATCCATCATCACTCGCCAGTGGTGCATCGGCGCCAGCTGCCCCGGGAACGCTCAAGCGTACGCGTTCACACAAGTTTTTTTATGACCCAATCCCATGGAAATGACTCACTCAAAAATGAAAAATAAATAGTGGGAAAGGACGCCCAAGACGCACTGGCAGAGCTGGCGCGGCTGTACACGATCGAAGCGGTGCAGCGGGCGGCGCGCGTGGCCACCATGCGAGCAGCCCGGGAACGGCCGCGCAGTACCGATCCGACCACCGGTAGTGGCATCAATAGTGGGGTGGTGGACGTACAGATTGGGGACTTGGAGGTGGTCCTGCCGCAACTGATGCTAGACTTTTCGTGATAACAAATATATTTACTGCTTCTTCTGGGTGGTCTCTTCGGGCGTGGGCTCAATCACGCCCTCTTTGACCAGCAGCTCCTCGAGCTCGCCCTTCTTGAACATGTCGATCATGATGTCGGTGCCGCCCACAAACTGGCCCTTGACGTACAGTTGCGGGATGGTGGGCCAGTCACTTTTTTTATATTGGTAAGTATATGTAGCCAATGGTAATGAGGAAAACAAAGTACCTGAACTCCTTGATGCCTTCGCGAATGTCCGCGTCCTCGAGGACATTGACGGTGGCGAACGAGTTGACGCCTTTTGCAATTATGTTGCAGTAAATACACACCCGCAATCAATTATACAAGATGAGAATATACCCTGGTACTCGAGCACCTGCACGGCGGCGCGACTGAAGCCGCACTGCAATTCAAGATGTGAATCGAACAGCAACAACAAGAAAACGCGGCCAAAATAAATAATGCAGTACCATAGGCTGCTCCTGCGTGCCCTTCATAAACAGGCAGACGTCCTTGCTTGCGATGGCCTACATGTATTGTGTGAGCAATGGCAGTATAGAAAAATAAAATAAAGAGAGCATACCGACTCGATGCGCGTCTTGGTGTCGTCCGAGAGACTCCGGCGCAGCTGGTGCAGCAAGGACAACGATGCGGCGCGTGCGAGGGTCGGACGCGACGCGTGCACAGAGGCGATGCGGGTGGCAATAGCGAGCATCTTTGTAATCGTTTTTTGGGTACTCTTCACGAAAAGCGTTGTAAAAAAAAAAAAAAAAAATGGAAACACAAGGCTTCCCTCATGCAGCCGAGCTAGAGCGTCTCGTGTCCAACCAAGACCCGGTCAGTGCCGCGCAAGCCGCGTTGGTCGATCTGGCCGAGCGGTTTGCGGTTGCCACTGCTGCCGCTGCGACCACTGCTTCTGCTACTTCATTGGTAGAAGATCATGCCGCGGCCATTGCCACTGCCACCCGCGCCGCCGTGGCCCTCACTGACGAGTTGTTACTTCCAGTGCGGCGTTATCTTTCTTCTTTCGTTGGTTCTTTTCCCGAAGCACTGCTGACCAGACTGACATAGGAATCAGCAGCAAGCCCTTCTTACGAGCGCGTCCGTGCCGCCGCCGCCGACGCACACGCGCACCTGACGGCCACCATGGAGTCCACTGGTAGTTGACCTTCTCTTTTTTTTCTTCATTGCTTTCCATTACTTACCGTGGAATTGAGAGCAGCAACACTGCTGGCATCGGTCCGAACCGCACGCACCCAGATCTTGACTCTGGAACTGGAGCGCAAGCGAGCACGCGCCGCCCGTGATTTGACTCGCGCCTCTACTTCTGGGGCCGCACCATCACTTTTATCACCCGACACTACCGCCACTGATGCACCCCACGCGTCGTCATCCTTACTGGTCCCATTCGAGTCCATGTGGGAATCGCCCGAGGCCCGTACTACGCTGGGCATGGCCTTGGCGTCGCCTCCGACCCTGACTACTACTTTATGAAAAAAAATGCAATTCTATACCATCCCTGCTCCTGTCGCCGCATCCCATCTCTGCCACCATTTCTGGTCGTCGTCGTCGTCGTCGTCGTCCTTATCTGTTGTTGCGTGACGACTCTCTACTTGGTCCGCCGCTGCCGCTGCCGCCTCCGCAACCGCCACTGCCGCCGCGGCCGAGATCACATGCCGCCGTCCCGTCGTTCCCCCGTCGACATCCTCACGACCGTCGTCGTCGTCGTCATCGTCGGCAGCGTCCCAGCCGGCACTCGCGACCGCCAGCACCGCCACACGCCGCTGCTGCTGCTGTTGCGTTGATGGATCACTGTTGCCGCCCCCAAAAAGCAGCGCACGGCGAACAGCCGTCACCAGCGCCGCGGGTCCGCCGGCGACCTCCCACGTCACGAGCCACGTGTCCTTGGCCGCACTGGGACGCACCCGCACTGCTACCCCTCGCTGCTGTTCAACCGACAAAGCAGAGGATTCCGGATCGGCCCACCGCTCGCCATCGGCAGCAGACGTCCAGGCCGCACTGGAGGGCGGACGCACGATTAGGGTCGCGCGCCACGGGTACCGGTATTCGATGACCCCGGCGCTGCTTCCATTCATCGTTGGAAGGGGTGCGGTCATGGGCGCTGCCCACCACGGGTGCGGAACGCGGATGTGGGCGCCGCCCGTGATCCAGCGCACCGGCGATGGCCGGAGATCATCATCCGCTTCATCCGTCGTGGGGAATGCCGTTTGTTGCACCGCGACCGATAAAGGGTACCCGGGCATTTGCTCGCCGCCGGTTGGGATTGGTTCTTCCAATGCACCGTCGATGTGCACCGTGGCGATCGCAGTCAACGTCACACGGGCGCCGGGGAGTACTTGGCGGGTTGTGTGGGCGTGGGTCGAGAGCCGAGTGTGCTGATGCTGGCCTGTGATGCCGAGACGCAGCGAAAGATTGGACATGGACGTGCTATTGATAAAATGGTTGGTTTTCCTGTTTGAGAATATGTGAATAAAGGAGCGATACGTACTCGGCAGCACCATTGCGCACCACCGCCGCGACGGTCACGGTCACCGAGTCGGCGGTCGCGTGGACTACCGACGCGTGGGGGCCACTGACCAGTTCCAGGTCGGCCAATGGCGATGCTTGCTCATTGTCGACTTCCATTTGATCTGCCATGGAATCGGTGGTACCACCAAGGAACCATGACAAGGGAGGGACGGCGCCATCAAAGTCGGGCGGGTGGACCACTGCCATGTCGAGACGATTCATTGGATCGAGATATTGCTCCGTGGACGTACGAGGGACTGCCGCTGCCTTGAGCGGTTGGTGGGCCAGTTGTTGCTCGAGAAGACGCGTCCGCAGGGAGTCATAGACCATGCGCTTGGCCGCGACCTTTGTTATTATGTACATGTTTTCAATGCACACTGACCATTTAACGGCGGGGTATAACGATATACACACCGACCTTTTCTTGGGCGCGTCGCACCGCCGCGGTCTGCGCGCGCTCGGTCGATTCGAGGGCTTGCGCCAAATTCATATTATATTATACCATTCAAAGAGACCTCTACAACATCTGCTGCGCGTACTGCATGTTCTTGCGCTCGCGCCACTTGCGAGCGAGCTTCGGGGCCACAAACACCAGGAACCCAGCGACCAGGCCGACGCACACGATCGACGCCAGGATGGTTCCGGCCAGCGGATGACTCGACGACGCAATCGGCACCCCACCGGTCCCGTTCTGCGAATTGCCCGCATCCGCTCCAGGCACCACGCTCGACGCGCCCAAGTACTGCGTGACGGCCGCGTTCAGTAAACAGTCGTCGGCGTTTCCCGGCAACACTGCGAGCGGGGCCGTCAGTGGACCCGCCGGAAGTGGGTTAGGGCACTGTGCGGCGTCCAAGACAGCGCCGAACCCGTCGTCGGCGGCAATGCTGCGCATGTACCGGCGCGTGTACCCGGTGCCCTGCGCGGGCGGGTACAGCACGGACATCATGTCCTGCAGCACGTAGTTAGGCCGCAAGGCCGCAGTGGCGGCGAAATCGTCGTGGCCTAACGCGGACCGACGCGCATCTACGCCATAAACGTACTTATTGCCGATGGCCGGAACAGCCACCGCGTTCGCGTCCATGATTCCGCCCGTGGCACCCACGGCTTTCAGCCAGTCGGCGAACCGGAACTCGGTCGCGGCCGCGGTGCGGTTGGTCACGTCCACGATCACATGGGTTCCGTTGAGCACCTTCAGGAGTTGGTCGGTGGCAACATTCACGCCGCCGCCCACGGGCGACAGCGGGACGCCGCCTGCATCGGCAATCAGCGTCGGCCAGTAAGTGCCCGAGGAGACTGTCCAGGTGTTGGCGTTCAGGCCCGGGTCCGCTTGCGCAATCACCGCCACCAGAGGTTTGGGCGAAGCGGTCTTGGCCACCTGTTGCTTGCGGCACGTGTACGTGCGCTGGACCTTGTAGTAAAGGTCCGCGGCAGTGTCTTCCATGTTGAAAAACGACGCCAAAAAGTACAGCCATTGCGCGCGCTGTATATATTTCGCTCAAGTATTTGCAAAACAAAATACTAAATGGGATATGTCATACCTGCAACGGCGTCATGTCCGCGGTAGGCCCGCCATACGACACGGCCTTGGGGTTCCCGGGGACCGGGTTGGGAGTAAACAGCACGCCGTACTTGTCGTTCCCGACGCTGCTCGTCAGCTCCGTCATGGACCCATTGCCTTTTGCCGCCAGTCCACAGGGGATCGTCGGATCGTCGAGCGGCGCCAGAAACTTGACCTTATCCATGACCCCCAGAGTCGACAATCCATCCAGCGCCGCCAGCGAGTTGGCCACCGCCACGGTGGACACGGGGATCTTAATCACGGGGGTGCCGTCGGTGGGGGCAGTGGTATCGGGCGCATGGCACAGCTGCAAATAATACGACTCGCCGGTGGGAGCTTTCAGAAGCTTACCGGAACGCTTGTAGGTGATGGTGAACCCGGCGCCGGTGTCGGGGACCAGCTTTTTGGGGAAATAATCCTTGCTCGGGTCAAAGCCCGTCAGCGGGCAGTCGGAGGTGGTTTGTGCGGCCACAAAGGTGGTCGCTGTGGCGAGCAGCAACAGCGCGAGCAGTGTGCGGACCATTCCAGTGTAGTTATGTATTGCTGCGAGGAGAAAAAAAAGTATATTTGGTCCGCGTGCAATATGCGACGTTGAAAGAGCTCCAAATACTCGGTACCATAATACTTTGGAAATTGAAAAAAAAGTCCCCGTCAAATTTGGAACCATTGATTTGTACACAGAAAAAATATACGACCTTCTCTCTCATATCCACCGCAATAGATCCACGGCCCACAATTACGGTGGCGAGCGAGATCCCACACACCAGAAAATAATAAAATGCAATCGCTTCCACCCATCACCGCCAAAGAGCTGGCGATCGCCGAGACCCTGGTGTTCCTGATCCTGTCAGCAGCAACGTCGCTGCTGTGCATTCTGTCCACGATCCTGACCTACCACCGCAAGCCCGGGCTGAATGGACCCGCCGTGTGGGATCTCCCGCCTGGCCGCACCGTCTCGGACACATTGGCCAGGATTGCTGGCGGCGCCGCTGCTAACGAGGATCCGAGCATGAACCGGTGGGCTATGGTCGATCCGGTCGCCATGGCCACTAGAGATGGTGCAGGTGGAGGTGTTGGCGAAACCATCACACGCACCTCGTCCGACATCAAACCTGCGTCGCCCACGTCTCCGCGCGGCCTCATTTCGCCCGCCATGGCACCCTTGCTCGGCGGCGACCACCACCAAAATCGACCCACCGGTTTATTCCGAGCCCACTTCCAATCCCTGTCACTGCGGCGGTGGTTCCATTTACTCCTGATCATCGAGTCCGTGATCGCATTTACCGCCGACATTGTCGCCTTACTTCTCGACTACGTCAGCGCGGACACGAACGACACGGACGACAACGCGTGCCAGCCGCACGAGCTCGCGTACATGATTCTGTACCACGTGTCCTTGGTCATGCACATTGTCCTGAGCATGGTGCGCGCGGGCGTCTTCCAGAGGCTGTTTGTGCAGCCTTGCGCGTTCCCGCTGTCTTGGAATAACAACGACGACACGGTACCTGCAGCAGCAGAAGCGGTGACTAAAGATGGTGCAGCACTGGTGCCCACAATCCAGGTCGTCCAGTCCGGGAACAGCTTTGGTCGGTTACCCGCTGGTCCAACTGCGGCGGCTGCGGCGGCCCCAATTTATTCTCCTCCAAGTGGCGCGTCTGGTCCATCCGTAACCACCTCCCCGCCCCGCTCAAAGTGGCCGCGTCTATGGGTGGTTCCCAAACGATCGCTCCCACCCGTGGAAATCCCACTCAACTCCACCCTATTCTGCCAGCAACCCAAGGTCGTTGACAACGCGCCCCTGGTTCGCCGGCTGATGGGGTTTGTTTCCGATCCACCCCTTTTCGTCTTGCACCGGTTCGGATACGTGTGCGAGGTACTGCGACGGGCGTTCATGATCTCGGCCCCTGTTCTGTGGATTGCACTCGAATCGAAAGCCATTGCGGTTGGGTGCGCGACCAATATGACCGTAGAGCAGCACGATTGGTTTTGGGGCCGCGTCTATGGTGTCTGGTTCGTGTTACTTTACTCCATGAATCAACCTCGACCGTACTCATTACATTAAACGATAGGATCACGCAGTACTCGGTCCTCCAAATCATCACCTCGCTCCTCGTCCTGGCGTCGCTGTCGATCATTGTGCGCCAAATGCGGTACCCGAACCTGAAACGGGCGCTGTACGTCGACTCGCACCTTGCCGCCGCCAACTCGTACACGCGGTGGTCGCTGGTGCTGCTGGTGGTGATTGCGCTAATCACCCGCACACTTCCCTTACACCTGGGTACGTCGCTGCACATGTTTCTGTCGCGCGTGTACTTGGCATGGCAGTTGCTGTACTTTGGGGCACTGGCACGCATCTTGCACTTGCTGCCACATATCCAGTTCAACCCGCAACAACCGAACTTCGACGATGCGGTCGGTGATACGGCTGGGGAACAGGTAGCGGCGGCGAGCCTGAATCACAGACGCCCAAAAACGACCACGGCGGCGGCGGTGGTATCGTCGGCGGTCGCGCTTCCCGAAACCGATATGACCAGCGCAGCATCGAGATCGGGCATCGTCTTGCCCAACCCGGGATCGGTTGTTGTTCTGCCCGCGACACCACAGACCACCCGGGCTTTGACCAGCATGCAGCGAACAGCAGCAGCATCAGCACCGTCGGCGTCAGCAGCAGGGACAGAGCCGGTGGCGTATCGCCAGACAACGCCCGCGCATCGTGAGTCGCGGTCCTCGATTGCCAGCAGCAGCAACAGCCGAGTAGGAGCAATCATAACAGCTTATGGTTCAGCAGCAGCTGACCCGGGCGCCGGCGGCGTGCACCGGTCCCCAAGCGCACAGACGACCGACCACAGTAAGTCGACGTCCACGCCCACCATGCGCAGTGGAGGGCCGCTAATTCACCGTGGACCTAGCTTACAGACCGCCGTCTCCCGGTCCAATCCGTCCGTGGACGTGTTTGAGGATATGCTGAACGATTCGGGAGTGAGAAGTCCGCCGCCGTTTTGAATTTAATGAACTTCTCTTTTGTCAACAACACGCCGTACCATTTTTCTATTATTGTTGCTCGCCCTTGGTGCTGGAGATCCTTAGTACGTGAATAGTGACAGTGGTTTTTTTTTTTTTTTT